>JARHVA010006885.1:77500-180000 GCA_037957365.1 Torreya grandis
TTTCTAAATTTTTTTGGTGAAACTATTTAAGTTGTAGATAAAAATATCTTAGCCTTCATACTATATTGTAAAATTTGTAGAGTTATACATGAGGATGTCATTGTGAAACTTTTTTTGACACTTTCACTAGACCTATTACTAAGTAGTTTTGGAACCTAGAAGATGGAGTTATTGTGAATTAGGATTATTTGAAGGACAATTTTTTTGAATAGATTCAAATCAAATATATATGTGTGTGAATTATTATCATATTTATTCCAAATTTAAAAGTAAAATGATAATAAAATGAGAGATTTTATAACATGATTCAATAAATTGTTGAGACCAATTCTTCAGGTAGATCGGCCAAGTCTCAATAATCAATTTGTGTCTTCATTAGTTCTCTACACCTAGTGATCAAATTCATCTTGGTAAAGAACAAGATAAATGACTTGGAATCTACATAATGAGAATCTATAAAGATTGAAGATGACATGGTTTTGTGTGGAATGTTGAAGAAAGGTGTTTCAAAATGTACTATAACTATTGACAATAATAAATTAGTGAAACATAATATAATAAAGAATCCTCATCATTTAAAAGAGTGTTTATTAAGGTAAATTCCCAATCAAACATGTTGGAACTATAATAGAGGAAAAGAGAAAGTGATTCTTATCATTTTTTTTGGTTTCAAAATTGTGGAAGAAGGTGAATAGTTAGAAGAAATAATGATTGATTAGAGAACAAATGAAGACCTTGTCTTCCCCTTTGGTAGAGAAGAGAAATATTTACATGTTTCTCAAGATTTATCAAATCTCATAGTCTTGGTATAGAATGAGCTATTTGATGAAAAGGTAATTAAACAATAAATAGAAAGGAAAAATAATGTAGAGTGTGATGTTGCACTTTTTGAAGGATAAGATAGTATGGAACTAGTTTTTTGTAAAGTAAAAGATCCTTCTTGTATCAAAGTGGAAGATTAAATGGTCAAAAGTGAATATTCTCCTAGAACATCCTTTTCATGTCCAATTATAGAATATTTATTTGAAGGATTTGAATCCAAAGTATTCAATCCTGCATAACTTGAAAATGATAGTCATGTCATGGTTAAAATCAAAGAAGATGTGAAGGGAGAGAAAAATAAATGGTGCTCAATTTTCATTTCAAATGAAATGGAAACTATCAAGGTTGAGGAATTTTATGAAGATGATGATGGTAATTCATTCAATGATGAATTTATTTCTTTTATAGGAATCAATTTAGAAAATAGTATATGTATTCAACTCATTCCAAAAGATATTTTTCTCATTTTTTTATTCCATAAAGAAACATGCAACACACTTCTCTATTATTCAAATATTGTATCTGGCACAAATTCATTTGAATTTATTCAAGAAGACATTGAATATGTTTAATACTACTCAATAATTATCACAAACTATTGGAAATTTCACAATGATTTCATTCCAAAACATGAAGACACTATTGATTTGTCTATTCATGACTATTTGAGTATACACATTCATCATAAGTTCATCCTCTTCCCACCTTCTTGGTCAAAAATTTTTAATATGTTTGAGCCTCATAAGTCAAATCAATTATTTTGAATGGTTTTTTTATAGTCATTTAATTTTCCTCTACTCCATGTAAATAGTTTTGTTTTCCTTATTTTAGCTCATTTCCTTTTCCTATCTCTATTTTGGTGTGTTTTCTTTGTTTCTCAAAAAATGCATCAGGTTGTCTATTATTTGTCCTCTCCATGATTTGGTCCTTTTGCTTGCACATTCTTATAGCTATGTTCATTGCCTTGAAATTCACAGTGGATAATCACATTGTTTTCAAATATGTCAAAGTATCCTTTGCTTTAGAGTGGATGAAGAGACCACATTTCAAGGAGATATATGATCATTGTTTGATGATTCAGTCTTTACATTTGTATTTGTTTGAATACCTATTCTAAATAAAAATGAGTGGAACCCAATCCTATGCCATTTATATATTACAAATTTTATTATATTTCTAGAATGACATGTAGAATATAACCTTTGAAACATTTTAGTTAAGTGAATCTTTAGGATAGGAATTTGAGAGTGCATTTGGAAGATAGTTTTTATAGTATTGAAAATGGTGATATGAATTTTTGTTTCTCAAGAGATAGAATAAACAAGCTTTTCATGGATCTCTTCAAATTAATAGGTGATAAAAATGCAAATAATTCATGAGTAAGGGATATGGCCTGTTAACATGTGTTAATTTATCATATGATTGAGATAAGTGAATTGGTTATCAGTTAGTTAGATCAAAACATGAATTTTTTTAGAATATGGGATCTGACCTGGTAGTGTGTGTTCATTTCTCATATGATTGAGATAGGTGAATTGGTTTTCAATCAATCAGATCAAGATATACAAATGTGTGATAAACATAATTTTTCATAAACATATGGTTATAAGACACTAGTCATCTAAGATTATGTATTTCTCTAACATTCCCTTAAAAAATGTGGTCTCGTAATTAGAGCTAGTTGTTGTCAAGATATTTTATACTTCATGACAACAACCCTAATTACACTCCTAAATGAAATTTAATGATTTTTAATGACATGAAAAGTATAAAAATCAAATCATTATAGACACCAACTTTTTAGCCCAATGGACAAGGCTTAGGTTACATACTAAGATATGCATCATCCTTCAAGTTTCTAAATGATGGGTCATTGAATAGTTTTTAGAGTGAAATTATGGATGTATATGTATTTGAGGAAAATATTTTGGTAAAACCTAATTTAGGTTTTTGATGAATAATGGAACATGGTTAAACCATGAATTATAATAGAAGGACACATGTGCAAAGTATATGATTTTGTCTTTTATATAAATTTTATATGTATTTGGCCATGTAAGTCTAATCGAGAAATAAAATAATGCAAATATTCATTCCTTTTATATCTTGAAAGGATAGAATGTAAAGGGACAATGGATTGTAAAAGACTATATATAGTAATTTTCTATGTGTTGATAGAGATCAATAAAATCACTTTGTAATGATTTTCTCTAATCTTATATATACATGGTTAATGCAAAGTGAGTACTCTATTTTAATATAATTTAATATCAAATGTTATGCCAATTATGTTATATCTTCTATTTTCATCCATATTCTTATTACTCTATGGGTGCATCTTTGTATATTATAGATGGTATGTAATACTATCTTATATTTTTTGGTTTTTTTACTCTCTACTTCATAAGTCAATATTATTATCTAATCAACTTGGGAAGCCATTATTCGACCAACTCTAAGCTATAGTCTAACAACATTAGTTTTGGTAGATTATGGTAGAGTTGAACCAATTGGTAGGGTTGAAGATGTTGAAATTAAAGTGGCTGAGCTCGGTCTATGCAAAGACTTTGAGGTCATCGACATGAAGATATAAAAGACTCATTAATCTTCCTTAATTAGTAATAAATGGGCATATGATGGCCAAATAACCATCAATACTATAAGTAATCAGTTAGAATCACATAAAAAAGATAAAATAGTGGTCATGCCCATAAAAAAGTCTGAGAAAAATCCATATATCATCCCAAAAGAGCTAGAGTTTCCTTATGACTATGGGGGAAATAGTTATTTTAAATTTGGGATATGAAAGGGGAAATGGGGTGTAGTATATAGAGTATCAAGATTTAAAACCACATACTATACAAAAATAACAATGACTAGCATTTAAAATTCTTATAACAAAGTCTCTTATTAGGTAGGTTCACATTGAAGATTGTGTTTCTCCTTTAGTACGCTCTCTAACAAGATCTAAAGTAGACTTACTGTATAATACTAGTGTAACTATGATTGACTATACTAAATGAAATATATAAGTTATTCTACCTTGGGAATCCACATCATCCATAAGTGGTGACTAGGATGTGCACATATTGAATTGGTCTTACAAGGATCATGAGTTAAAACCCTTGTGCATGGTGTTTAATTTATAATACCAAATACCTCAATAACTTACAATAAAGTATCTCAATGCATTCATATTTAGTGTCAAACACCATGGACTAGAGGTGGATCAATGAGTCATCATAATTAGATATGCACTAAAAATAACTGTGATGACATGGTGGGAAATACATAAAAACTCATAAATATATTGGGAGGAAGCATGTGAATTCTTGAATACAAGGTTTTAGCTACCAAATAGTGTCAAGTCATAATTTCCTTTCTTTTAGTAAGGTTAATTCTCATAATTACATGTCTATTAGTGTGTGGATATATAGTCCACTCAAAGAATATAACCATGATATTAGGTTCACATGTTCATCCACACCCTAAAATATTTACCAATATCTTGGCATATGCATCAAGAGTGTAAAATGGAAAGCAATTATTGGGTGTAACTTTAGAAAGATTTCATTCAAAATTTTGTGTTTGATGACAATAATCTATTAGTACATAATGAGTTTTAAAAAATTAAAAAAATATTTGTGATATAGAGGCATTAGGGAGATTTCCTAAAAAATTCATTCATCCTAATTTTATTCTTGTCTTGCATAAGGTCACCTTCGATTCCCAATTTATTATAAGGTATCATCTCCTTTGGTTTATGTCAGTTTCCATACTAGGATACCTAGAGTCCATTCACCATTGGTTTGTTCAAGAATGGGATAGTCATTTAATATCATTAGCCTCATTTTTTAGGCCATAAGAATATATAATTTTTTTTACCTTTCACCTCTCTTCACTTTTGGAATGCAACTCACATATTATATTTTCTTAGTCTAGCTTGATAGTTTTCAATGACCTTAAAGGCTTATAACCCTTCCCATGACAAAATTGTGTTGTAATAGTCATACTAATCTACCTTTATAGTATAAATAAATTTACTATCACCTTCCATCCACATATATCTACTTACAAACTTTCATGGACTACTTCTACCTATAGACCCCCCTTTTCTTCTTTAGACCTTATTCATTAGGATTATTTTCACTCTATTTGCACCCAAATATCAAAATTTGTATTGTACCATACACACACACACTCCAAAAATTCCTTCATCTCCACAATAATTATTATAAGGCAACACTTACAAATTTTTATGATTTTTGGATTGTGGAAACTTTAAATATTAACTAAACCCTAATTTAGGGTTACTTTGCTCCATACACAGACCATGAGCTTGTTTAAAACCATATATAGTGATTTATAAAGAATTTAAGGACTAAAATAAATTTATTAGATATAAATTATATCCCTTAACCATATTAAATTGACAATAATCCATAGTTTCCTAACATTTTCTTGAAAAGACCTTAAGCACAATAAGACAACTGACTACATGATTCCCCTCTACATCAATATGTCAAGATGAGTAAAAGATTTAGTAATTGTAGTTGAATAATAATTTCATTAGGAGGATACCAAAGACTTTTATCTCACACTATATAATTACAAATCCAACCAAAAATAATAATTCCTTATTCGTCCATGTAATAGTATAATCAATGATTTGACTGAATCAAGTGATAGTGACAGTGATGAAGATATTAATATAGAAGTTTTATTTGAGACAAAACATTAATATCAACCCAAAACATTGTAAATAATAGAGTAATTATAAGAGGAAAATTTTTTCAACGTCAACATTGTATAACATGAAGACAAACACATTATGTAAGATACTCTACCTAGTGGATCGAGTAAGATATATCAGGAACATTTTTGAAAGATTAAAGTAAATATTAGGATAGAGTCAACTCTTAAGATTAAAAAATTTGGAGATTAATAGGGATAATATAAAAACTTTAGGCCTTTCAATTTTTAATGGATTATCAAGATGTGCTTAAGTAAATTATCACAGGTAAAAGGCATAGATCCATCTTAAGGATAAATGCACATATAACTAAAAAAATACACATCCTATCAAAAATTGAAATTATGTGATCAATAATAATATGAAAATCAAATTAAAATCCAAACTTGATCAAATTAAATAAGACAGAATGATTTATCTAGTTGAAAAGATAGAATGGGTGAGTCTCATGGTTGTTTAACCTAAAAATATAAGGGAAATTTAGGTGTGTGAGGACTACCATGAAATCAACGATGCTTATGTTAATGATCTATTTGTAATTCATTTTATAGATGAAGTCTTTGAATCCATTATTTGGAATTAAATATATTCATTTATGGATGGCTTTAGTGGATATCACTAGATTTTGATTGTAAATGAGGATCAGGATAAGAACACCTTCACTACTAAATGGGGATAATTTTCATATAAGTCAATGTGATTTGTCTTAAAAAATACACCCATTATATTTTATATATTTTTGTTCAACACATTCATAATTTCCTATAAGTATATTTATATGATTGGTTTATCTTCTCTCTATTTAAAAAACACTTGTCAAAACTAAGATTGATGTTGGAACAATGTTAGGTTTTATGAATTAATTTAAATTTAAATAATTGTCTATTATTGACACCTTTTAGTGTCTTTTTGGGCCATGTTATATGTAATAATTGTATTTTGGTCAACCCAACTAAACTTTTTGTTATATTATGGATGCCACATCTTACTAACTCAACTAAAGCACAAACATTAGTTTGTCATATGGGATTCTATAGAAAGCTCATAAAATGGTATGCATTTATATCTACATCCATGGATAAATTATTGTGTAAGGATACCACATTATAATGGACACCATAATATCTACCAACATTAATTAACTTACAAATAAGATTGTTAACAATAGTGATCTTAGTATTTCTTGACTAGAATAAGCTTCCACATATATGTGGATGCTTCGAGCACCATAGTAGGAGTTATCTTAGTGCATCAAAGTGAAGGTGGGTTATACCACCTAATACATTTTACTAGCATAAAATTATCAACTACATAAAATTATTACATGACTATAAAGAGAGAATTATTGTCCTTGATGTTCACACTCTAAAAGTTTTGACATTACTTATTGGATACTCCTTTTGATTTCATCATGCATAACCAAACATTGTGATACCCACTTAATAAGCCAATGTTGGGTAGATTTATATCAAGGTGGTTAATTATATTTTAGGAATTTTAATTTTGGATCATCTTTAAGCTAGGATGAGATAATTTAGGTCTAGATCACCTCAACAAACTTCAAAATGGGGAGGAATTGGAGGAACTTGAATATGAATCCTCATATGTTCATTTACTTAGAAATTATACAATTATTGATAACATGAAATACATTAAAATTTTATTAGAATAAGTAACTTTTACTACACACTACACTAAGTGGGATAAGAAGCAAATGGTTACCTAAGCCATAACCTATAACCTTATTAATGTATTCTTATATAATCTTGATAAAGATGATGTATTTCACAGAGTAGCTCTAGAGCATGAGTGACCATAACTTCTATAATAAGCTCATGAAGGAATTTTAGGGGGTCATTTTATAGGAGAATCCAATATAAGGAGAATAATATAGAATTGTGTTTGGTGGCTTGAATTATTTCAAGATGTGCATATAGTTTCTAAACACTACAATGTTTGTTAATGAATGGGCAAGCCAAACTAGCATGATAAAATGTATTTGATACCCATACTTATAGAACATCCCTTTGAATAATTGGTAATTGACTTTATTGGACTAATATGTCCTCTAAGTAAGCATAAACATGCTTGATGGATTATTAGTATCATAGATTGTTTTACTAATTGGGTGGAGGCTACTACCACTCTAAGTTGTGGTCTTAAAGATGCTACCAAATTTTAATATGGGAACATCATCACAAGATTTTAATGTCTACTTAAGATGGTAAGTGATAGAGGCACTCATTTCCTAAATATCACTATCAAGACTCTTAATTAAGAGTTTATGATATCACACCACAAAAACACATCTTACCATTTATAGGCAAATAGATAGGTAGATGCATCTAATAAAGTATTGGGGAAGATGTTAACAAAAAAATTTAATGTTTAAAGGGATTTTTGGGAAGACCAAATTCCTATGATTACTTGATCTTATATAACACATTATAAGAGAGCTACATGGTATAATCCATTTCAATTGGTATATGGATTTGAGGTAGTAACACCTATGGAGTATATTGTTCCTAGTTTGTGTATTATGATGGTTATGAGATTAGGAGATTAAGATTCATTAAAGGCACAGTTGATGGATTTCACAAGGATAGAATAAAATATACAAAGTGAATATTGGATACAATAGATTAAAAAGTAGAGTTATAAATCTTAACATGATCATAACTTATGATCCAGGTTATTGTACCTGGCATAAATGGTATTGCTTTTGAGAGTAGATTTAAAGAATTCCTAGGAAAGATATGAATTATATGGATAAAAACTTATATTATTCATGGAATATCACCACAATTTACCATATTATTGAAATATATATAATGAACCATATTACTAAGACATATAAATGGTTGTAGGCTTAAGCCATATTATATTTAATCTCTATTGTTCAACTAAAATATTGAGTGGGTGTTGAGTATCACCATATAATTATGACTTTAATTAATGTTGTTTATTTCTATTTTTTCTTAGGTTATAATATTTTTATATCATGTTAATTTCATCACAACACATTTCAACCACTAGGAAATATTTATCATTATAGGTTGTGATCATATTTTAGAGATAACTCATTAAAGACAATTAGTTGCAACTACATAGATCATGTTAATTAAGTCCATAAAGGTGGAGACAAGATTGGTATAGGGAATAAAAGGCCAATAGTCAATTCAATCCATTAATGATGCATTATTTAAAAAAGAGTGTGTATTTTTCTAATTATAATTAGTAGTAATTAGACAAGTGATTAATAAGTCAAATTAATTAGATGAAAGGATAGTTGATCAATATTAATAACTTCCAACAAATCAAATCGAATATTCTAAGCACAAATTGTCCATATCAAAGTAAATTTTAGCAAGTAATATTGATTGAAAAAGTAGCATTCATGTACAAGAAATAAATGCATTAAAAATAGGTTGTGACATTAAATTGGGCACCAATAGCTATATAAGAGAAGGGTATGAAAAATGCCAAAACATTAAAAAATTTAGCTAACAAGAAGATTCTATTATTTTATTTCAAAATACCTAATCATGAATAAAGTTATAATTAGATCACAAGTAATAAAATAAATAATTGATTCCAAACCAATAATCAAATAATGGATAGAGGTTAATTATTTATTTCACTATCAGATGCACAAAAAGTACAAATGGGGATTGGGCTAGGTATTTTAAAAACTAAATAAAATGATCTAAATATGTTCAATTTTATAGATGTAGAAAAAACTATGCACAATATTAAGGGGATATCCTTTTGGATCAATATTTTATAATTTGTATCATTAAAAACACCATGACATGAGATACCAACCTTCCCAATTGTGAAAAATATCTCTTCCATTATAATTATACAACACCACCAATCCATTTGGATATTAGGAAAAATATACCACAAGAGAAGGGTGAAGAACACCCATTGACTTAATTAAGTATGATTCACTATGAATCATAGTATAATGAATCATGAAAATATTTTATAAAAACACCAGTCAAGTGAAACAAGTGATAAGAGGTGTAATTAATATTGCCTATTGCATGACAAAGCTACGGGAGGACTTCAATTAGCCTAGTTTTTTAGAAGCTAAGCTCACCACTAACATAAAAAAGGTAATTTATAGAAAAACATAGAAATTTTAATACCAATTTTTATTTATTTTATTGTGTTTCACATAGTGTAAATATCCATTAGGGATAGTAAATGTAACTATAGACTTTTATCCTAGTAATTGATGTAGGAACGTCAAACTAGAAGACATCATTTTTGAGTTATTGTCAAAAGAAGTAAAAGTTAGTCAATTTTTGGATGTAGAAGTGAATAAATGACCTTATAAGGTCCATTTATGTATATGTAGTAATTTTTGACTCATATGGGTGTGTTTTATAGCTTCTAGGAGTTTTCCCTCTAAAACTAATAATTTGAAAATTTAAATATTGTACTTAAGTCAAGAATGAAAAAAGTATAGTAAAAGGTGGTTAAGTGAGAACATTTTGCTGTATAAGGTATAATAATATTTTAAAAATATATTTTTTAGGCACATAAGTATAATATATCAAATTATAATTCATATTATAATCATGTACTCTCAAGCCTCATGTTGAGTTAGATATGATAAGCAAGCTAGTATAACAACCCAAAACCAATGTTGAAGTTGGATGGGAAATTTTTTGATAAGATTTGGATGCTGTAGGAAGGTGTGAGAGAGGAGGTGAGGGATCTCTAAGAAATTATAATAGGTATAAATGTATAATAAATTGTAAAATCCTCAAAAAAGGTAGTAAAGTCCCGTGAAGGACAAAATTCATAACATTTTTTATGATTAAATGAATAAAGAAAGAGATAATTATGTATGTCTATATTATTAAATAGTATTTTTTTTAATCCTTAATTATCTCTAAAATTCCATAGAGGTCATATTCTTGTTGTTATTTAGTAATATTTCAAGGTTTCTATCAAGGAGAATAGGTTATAGTCTAGGAACAAGAGTATTTGAGCATTTTTTATAAGTTGGAAAGATGAAGTTAATCATAACATATAACCTTGAATATGCGGATATTATGTAGAAATTTATATTATTTACAAAATCTATGAAGATATAAAAATTTAGATATTTAGGCCACTGATTCCATGAGAACCTATATATGGTTGTCATAGTAAAGAAATGAAGTTGATACTTGGATCTTATGACATTGTCCATCAACATGTTGAGACAAGGACTGGTAAGTGTTAGTATCTATTGTAATTTATTTGTTTTATTTCCAAATTATAAATGGATTATAATACATATACCTTGATAAAGTGATAGTTCAATTTTTTCAGTCATACCCTATTTTATAGTCAAGATATCTTATTTGTATGATCAATGTGAAAGAGATAGAAAGAAGAGTTAAAGTTATGAGTGGTGGTAGTTGATTTTATAAGGTAGTGACATATTTAAAGGTGTATAAACATCAAAACTAACTCCTTATATAGTCTTGAAACTTCTGAATTACACACAGTCTCATGAGTTACCACACAGTCTTATATGAAGACCCAAACATTAAGGTTTATCATTCATAAGCATTAATATGTTGGATAAGAGGAATTTTAATTTTTTTTAAAGTGATATAATGGTTATATAAACATATTTAAGGTCTTAAAATTTCTTTAGGTGACATATAATGCAACATATAACAATTTAGAACCTTCGCTATGTTACACAATCACACTTTTGTGCATAAAATTCTATGTTTGAAGTCATTCTAAGAAAATTAAGGTTTACCAAGGGTTATATATAGTTGGATGAGATGTATGATGTGAAAAAAAACTTATAACAATTTGTTTTTCCACTTTAAGTGCCCTTACACTCAAGATATTAAATTTATTTGGCTCTTGAGCCTATGTAGGGGAAGGAAAACCCTAGATTAGGGTTTTGATGTTTTAGCGAGTTTTAACTAGTAGAAAATTCTAAAAAATTATGATCTTACCTAATTTTATGTGAATTTAATTAAGAGGTTTTTTAATAAAATGGGAATGTATAATACAAATTCTAGACCTGTGGGTGTGTTTAAGGGTTAGTTAGACCTAATTAAGGGGAGGTTAATAAAGAAAGTGATAGCTAGAGGTGGATTCAAACCCTAAATTTTGACACAAACCTAAGATAAGATAGAGGGTGCTAACAACTATCTTCAAATTCTCAAGGTATAAAGGTACATGCCCATATAATATAGATTTGTTAAAGAAAGGGAATAAGCCTAAGGAAACCATTGTGAATCATGTATGTGGAATTGAAGGGTGAAGTGTGTTTGAGGACCTAAAATGGGTTGGACCAGGTGTAATAAGATAATATAAGATCACTAATGATATAATATGGAATTATTAATACTTATATCAAGATTTGTCATTTGAAACCTAAGAAAATTGTCTAGTGGAGAACTAAGAAAAGAGTGGAATGGAGAGAGAGAGAGACCAATGTTATCAGATGAGTTAAGGGTGAATGTGACTGAAATAAAGAGTGGTATAAAGACACCAAGAATCTAATATAAAGTGTATAAATAATATATATAACTAGAAAGAGGCTGTTAATCTTAAGGACCAAGAGAAAGATTGGATTGGAGATGGAACCTTGAAGACCAAAAAAAGCAAGTGAATGTGGTCAGTTATGTTTTGGACCAGATAATGATGAGTTGGAGACTTTCCCCTACCTTTACATAATTTGGTATCATATCAAGGTAATCTCTTAGTTTTCATTTTTTGTGGGTTATTCAAGTTTGTTTATTTGAGTTAGGCAAAATATGCTATGAGGTATGCTTGAGATAATATTACAAGGTATTATGGGAGAATAATTATGGTATAGGTATGATATATTAAAGGTTAGTATAGATGAATATAATATTTATAAGGATAATAAAAATATCCATAAAATTCTAATGATAAGGACTATAATATATTCAATAAATGACAAAAGAAGATAGTGTAAAGGAAGAGCCTTGGATCTCAAAGAGAGAAAGAGAAGAGTAAAGACTCTAAGAGAGATTCAAGAAGGATAAGAATAGGTCTTAGATTGAGGAATAAAATAAGAGGAAAGATCCAATAGAGGTCTAGGAGTTAAGATCGATAAGCTTTCTAAAAGGAAGGCCTAGATATGCTAGAGAAAATGGATGTAGAGAGAGAAGTGGAAGATATGAGAAGAGAGTTAGGGTAGTATATTCAAAAGATAGACCTCATGGAAAATATCTTAAAATTACAAGGAAGCCAATGGATTGGTTTTAGTGTGATAATAATTGTGTAGTGGCCACTAGAGTCACTTTTAAGAGAGAGAAGTCACAAGATGAGTGTCTTGAGAGAAGAGAAGAAAAAAGAGAGGACATACGAAAGAGGCATGAGTAATGATATGTTTCCAAGTGAGAAACAAGATGAAAATATTGAGAAGAGAGTTCTCATTGAAGAGAACAAGAAGAATATGTAAGTGCCAAGAGAATAAATTGAGAATTAAGACAAGAAAAAGAGATGGAAAATGTCTATGCAAAATAAATTCAAGGAGACTATGTGGTCTCTAGTTTTATATTCTAACATTGATTTCAAGTTTGTGTATGCAAGGATGAAGAAAATATTGGTGAAGATCAACCATAAGGGCTCAAATTTCGTGATGGAAGGGCTAAGAAAATAACCCATAAAGTGGAAAAAGGATGACAAGGAAAGAAAATTTATTATATAAGATAAAGTGATAAAGGTTGAATACATTCAACATGTTGAAGATGAAGTTGAAGAGGAATACTATTATGCATTGCCAAGTATAGTTGTTGAAATAAAATAAATAGTTCACCAAGAAGATAATAAGGTCACCCACAAAGACTTTAATGAATAAATAAGATTGTATTAGTCATATTTATAGGTAATGAGTGTTTTATAATTGATTTTTATTACACATATGAGGAAGAAAAGGCTAATATGCATATTGGAAAAAATAAGGATAGGGTGTAGCCCTTAGAAAGAGAACAAAGGCATGGACATGTTTGGACTAAATGTATTAAACAAACATGTATTGAGAAGGAAGAGGTGAACCTCGAGCAAGATGTCAATCTAATAAAGAGCATAGATTGAAAGCAAGCATAAGTGTGGAAACAAATAATAAAGGGTAAAGAGCATCATGTTGGCAATATAGACTACCAAGGCATGAAATAAGAAGGAAATGCAATGAGATGTAAATGGAAATGTAAGTAGGTACAAGGCATAAAATGTGAGGCAAATATAATGATAAGAACCCAAGAGGATCATATTATAGGTCTATCCCAAGAAAGCATAAATATTGAGGAAGATACCAAGCCAATGAAGCAAACAAGAGAGGTAGTGCAAGCAAATAAAGCCAAAGAAGTGAATGTAAAACCATGTAAGCAAGAATATGAGTGAATAAAAGATAAGTGTCTTAAATATTTGATTTGATTTTTTTTCTTGATGATATAGATTAAGTTCATTTAAGTATTTAAGACCTCTTATATATATAAACAATCACATTAATGCATGAGTGTGTAGCAAGGCAAGGTAAGGATGAATCACCTCAAAGAGTACTTGAGAAGAATGGTATGAAACCAAAGGATAATTATTTAACTCTCATGAATGAGGAATTCCAAGGATAATACAAATATCAAGGTTCACAAGAGGATGAAGAGCAATGTGGACAAATATTTGATGAATATTGTGAGAAGGTGGATGCTTTAAAATTACAAGAAGAGATGGATATGTTAGAAAATATATTTAGTCCATCCAAGGGGTTGAAATTAGGTGAAGTACAGAAAGAAAATTTCAAGGATTAACTCCAGGAAACTTAAAGCAAGGAATAACAAAGGGAATCATAAAGAGTTGTGCAAATAAAGATACAAGCAAACAAGCTAGTTAGCAATCAAACAGAGTATGATCAAGCAAACAAGGTGAGTTATTAAATTTGGAAAGATAAAGCTAAGTTGATATTTTATAATCATGGACATGGAAAGTAAAATATTTTATCAAAAATATTCTACTATTTTTACGATGAATGGAACAAGAAATTACACTTGTACTATGAGGAAGGCCATAGGTAGAGGCATCAAAAAGAGGAAAAATGTGAATAAGAGGTAGAAATGGAGGGTATATATAATCAAATAATATAATTTGACATGCATGAGAAGCCATTAGATCCTAAGGAAGAAGATACTATCATGGTTTAGGAGTAAGCATCACTAATCAAATAATAATGAAGTGAAAACAATGAAGAAACAAGCCATAACACAAGCATGAGACAGAAAAATAAGCACCATTTGGTTGTAACTAAAGATGATGAAGGGAAAATACAATTATATAAGAGGGAACATGTAGAAAATAATGAGCTCTAGTACTTGGAACAACTCATAGAGGTAGAATATGCAATGACAAGGAAATTAGACAAATCTAAAAGGAATAAATGCAAGAGTTTATCAAAGAAAAAAGAACAAGAAAGGAAGAATAGAAAACAAGTCAACATTAAGGACCCTCAAATAAAAAACTATAAGGTATGAAATAAATTTAGTGGCACAAATTTTCTCACTCCTGGGGAGTGTTATGTGGGAGTATTAATCTAGAAGACATCATTCTTGAGTTATTATCAAAAGAAGTCAAAGTTGGTAAACTTTTAGGTGTCAAAGTGAATAAAGGACATTATGAGTTTCATTTGTTTTTGTGGAGTCATTTTTGAGTCATATTAGTTTATTGTATAGCTTCTAGGTCTTTTCCCTCCAAAATCAATAATTTGAAAATTCAAATATTATCTTTAAGTCAAGAATGACCAAAGTATGGTAAAAGGTGGTTAAGTGAGAACTTGTTGGTGCAGAAGGTCTAAGAATCTTTTCAAAAGGTGTTTTTAAGTCACATAAGTTGAAGACATCAAATTAGAAGTGATATTCTAATCATTTAATATCAAACCTCATGTTGAGTTAGTCATGGCAAGCAAGTTAGTGTAACCACCCAAAACCAACATTGAAGATGGATGGGAAAATTTTTGGTAAGAGTTGGATGACATAGGAAGGAGTGAGAAAGTAGGTGATGGATCTCCAAGAAAGTAAAATAGTAAGTGTTAGTAATTAAAAACTTTTAAACTAGATTTAATATGACCATAAATTAGATCTAAATGATGCATTATCATGCATCACAAAAATATTCCTCAAATCAAAGATATTGTGAAATCATAAATGGAGAGAGCAAGATAACAATCAAACATAACACAAATCTACTATGGTTCACCTAATATGGGCTACATCAACCAAGAAAGTCATCAAATAAAATTGTAATCCAAAAACGAGATTACAATTAACTCTCACAGAGATAGAATATCTCTTATAACAAAGGCTATACATATGAAATTTTACACTTTCACCTACACCTATACTTTATTATATCTCAAAAGTTATTATAACATAACCTAAAATAAACACTTACACTTTGAAAAAACATTTACACTTTGAATCTGATCCTCAAATCCACACCCTATAATAAATACCTATACTTTACAAAAACATCTACACTTTGACTCTGATCTGCAAAGCCACATAGTGAAAATAAACCATTAACGTATAAAAGTCACATCACACCTATATATATATATATATATATATATATATATATATATATATATATATATATATATATATATATATATATAATTGAGGGAAAATCCACAAAATGAGGATAAATTCACCATGCTTATCCAATATAAGCATCATCCACTAAAAGACACCTCAGTTCCACCTAAGCAAGCTTATCCAAAAGCTCCATCGAGAAGGAACACACCAAGTCTATCTCTTTTCCTTAAAAGGACACATTTTTTAAGGAAATGTGATCACAAATAACTCCTTGAAATAAGGAAGGAATTACATTTTCTAATAAACAACTAACTCCCTAAGATCAAGGAAGTCAACATGGAAAATAGGCATCTAACAACTAAATCCACAAAATATGGAAACATAGAAATTAGAAATACAAAGAATATTCCACTCACATGTGGAGCAAGGTTCCACAAAAGGTGGAGTAGGTAACATTATGATCCCCACATTTGAGGAGCTCTCTAGGCCCCCAAAATATACTCCCAAGGTCATGTAATATCCCTAAAGGTCTCCATACTCAATAATATCCCACTTGGAGACCATTTCTCCTAAACAAAATCTAACACTACTCCATGACCACAAAGGCCAACCAAATCTAAACATATTCTCAACTTTTCCAATGTGACCATCTTAGTGATCATATTTTTAGGATTTTGGCTAGTATGAATCTTCTCTAGCATCACCAAGTTCTCCTCCAAAGATATCTTAATGAAATGATAACATAAGTGGAGTTCTTTGTGAAATAAATAGCACTCCATCTATCACTGTGTAGTCTCCCAACTTCATAATCATGTCCCAACTCTCAAAGTAACTCTTATAGCCAAATAATCTCCTTTTTAGCCTCTATGGTAGCAACATACTCTACCTCTATGGTTGACAAAGCCATAACCATCTATATTCTAGAAATACAACTAACTACTATATTTCTAAAAGTAAATATATATCCTATCATACTCCTACTATCAATATCTCCTACCATATATGAATCCACATAACCATGAAAAGTGGTATCTAATCCACCATAACATATTGTAAAATCCATGGTTCCTCTCAAATACTAAATAATCTATATCACTGCTTGTGAATGCTCATAAGTAAGATCACTCATATACCTGCTCACAACTCCCATTACTTTGGAAACATCCATCCTAGTACAAACCATGGCATACATCAAGCTACCAAATAATGACGAGTAAGGTACCTTGGACATCTTAAGATTTTCAACTTCCATCTTAGGGTACTACTCTTTTGATAATCTGAAGTGGATTTCCAAAGAAGTACCAACATATTTATCATCCAACATGCTAAAAATATCTAAGACTTTCTTCACCTACTCTGATTGGGATAAGATCAGCTTCCTCTCCTTCCTATCATGAGTAATCCTCATACCAAGGATTTTATTTTCATCGCCCAAATCCTTCATAGTAAAGGAGTCACTAAGCTATTTTTTGAGCATATGAATATGTTGTATGTTCTTTCCTACAAGTAACATGTCATCCACATACAAACATAAAGTAATAAATGAACCATCATCAAAATGTTTGATGTACACTATTTTATTGTTTTTTAGAATAATGGAGTTTTATTCCTATTCAATAAACAAGTTTGATTAGGATAAATCAATAAATAATATTCCTAATTAAAGATACTAATTTTTTAAATTATATTTTATTTTTACCTTTTCTAAAAATAGTAATAATAGAGAGAAAATCAAACTTAGCTAGAAATTGACTGAGATGGATGTTGCAGGGTCTATAAATTTATGTGTAGGCTTGAGAGAATATCAAAAATAATATCCTAGATTTCATTTCAAGATTGGATAAGAGCACCAAAAATGGGACACCTTATTTTTTGGTGCTTTAGTCATTTTTGACATTGTTTTCTAGGTGATCTACATTTTTTGGGTTTTGCTTGGTAAGTCTCTGTTACTCTATCACTAAAATATCAAATCTTGGATGTCCATGAAGCTCATTGTGAATTTGTTGTATTATTTAAATCCCTAAGAGCTCTTTATTCTTGAACTTGAATGGTAACTTGGGAAAGAGAGAGAAAGTTTTAGTGTGTAAAGGATATGTTGGATGCACTTCACACCCTTTCTGTGGACATGCTACCTACATACCAATACTTTGAGGAGAGATCAAGCTAATGCAGTTATCCCATTGAAGTGCTTGGTGTAATTATGTATGAAAATGCAACTAGATTAAAAAATGGGTATACTTCATATGGATAGGGGCTGGTGTAAGGGTTTGAATCAACTTGTAATAATATTGGAAGGTTATATATAGAGTATAGGGAAAAGTTCTTGAGTGTACTTTCTTGTCTTCTTACTTCTCTATTGTAAATGACTGTCAACCCTTATAAATGGAATTTTAATGGAATTTTATAGGGAAATAAATTATTTTGGGTTAAATTAATTCACTTTAGGCTGACATGAATTAGGATAAGGATCTAAGAAAAAATGACTATTAAAACCTATTTTGCACTTGGACAACAATGCCAGAAATAAGACACCTTGGGTTTCAGTGGTCCTATCCAAGTCAGGAACTATTATCTAGATGGAATGAGACCTAGGGTGATGGATCTAGGCATAAAATAACTACTTGGGTCTTTAAGGGTTATGTTTGGAACACTATGGATGATTAGGAATCAATGAAAGAAAATCCCAAAAGGGTTGTGCAAGAAAGTAGGAGGACCTATGGATTAGGTATCTTTAGCCATACTCAAGTAACCAAATTTCACATTTTATATGACTAAATTTTCCCCCCATTTATTCTATTAATGTAGCAAAGTGAAATACTATGATAAATGAAAAAAATAGAAAGCGTACCTAAACTTACCTGCAAAGGTGAAGCCCATGAAGCTTTTGTGATGTTGAGTAATGTTGGATAGTACATAGAGAGCACATTATTCAAGTGTTAATCTATGAAATGAAATAAAGAGTAGACCAATTCTTATTATATGTGATATAAAATAAGAACATACAAAATTTAAGTAAAAAAAAGGAAGGGAAAGGAATGATAACACCTTACCAAGTACATAAACCAATACAAAACTTGTTTTGATCCTCAGTAAGGCTAAGCAATGATGGATTGTGCTAGATGATGGTGTACCAAAAGTTATATCATGAATGGATTTGAGTGTTCAATTCACTAAAAAGTGGATCAATAATACAAACGCTATCCCTTTGGCTCCATTATCACCTACTGAGTGAAGATAGATGATCATGCATGTGATAATAAATGTCTACATAATGTGTCTAATCCCTCTAATAGTTGGCTCAATAATATAAAGAATATCCCTTTGGCTCTATCATTACCTACTTAGTGAAGCTACATGATCATGCATGTGATAATATATGTCTACAAAAGGTGTCCAATCCCTTTGAATAGGTGGCTCAAGAATACAAATGCTAGCCTTTTGGCTCCATCATTGCCAAATGAAGTGAAGTTATAAAGTGATACTAGTATAGAATAGATGTCATATGAGATGTCTCATTGAACCCATGAATGTTCTAAAAATATAAAAATATGGCATGGATAGCTAACTATATGCTAGAAACTAGGCCACTCTTGGCCATTCTAAAAGATGGATATTAGGCCTACATGAAAGCCACTCTAAAATTGATGTAGTAGGCTTATGTGAAATCTAATGTGAGAAATGAAGTACTCAAGAAGTTAAACTTGCATGAAATTTCAACTTGAAAAAGATACCAGCCACTTGGAGATGGAGTAAGACATAACTATTGAAAATTCTTGGGTAATAAATTGAACTTGAAAACAAAAGAAGACCAATGTGCCACACACATTTCCCCCAATCACTAGTGTCTAGAACATGGATTTTGATCTATAAGTTATGTTAAATTCATAATATGAAATTTTATGTGAGATCCATCATGTCATGCATGATACCCCTTATATCTAGATTCCTTGAGAAAAACTATACTAAAAATGTTGATTCTGACTGATCTAGATGTGCAAAAACTATAGCTTAGCTAAATTTTTTACCTATTATTAGAAAACCTAGGTGTTTTTTGCCTAGATAAGAGCACCAAAATAATGACACCTTTATGTTTGGTGCTTATATCCATTTTTGATGTTGTTTTCCTATGCTAAAATTGGTTGTTGATCTTAAATTGTTACCATTTTTATTCTATTATGACTAGTTTGACTTCTAGATTATGAACTAGGTGATTTGAATGTTACTAATTTGACTACTAGGAGATTTTATATTTGTGACAAAACCCATATTAATTTCCCCATCTTCTAAGAGTAGGAATGATTAAAATTACAATGACTACCCTTAGAAGAAAAAAGTCTTGCAAGTGTGTAATGCTATATATATATACATGATATAGTAATGATTTTTGACAAGATATCTCTAAATATAGAAATGTTTATATTGAGATATTATTAGATCAAAAGGGGTATGCCTAGATAGATATAAAAATACAATATCATGTGTAATTTACTGAACTAGAATTGGAAATGTTAGATGTTAGTTGTTAGTTAGAGGGATGGAGCATGATGTCCATTATGGCATTTGATAAAGCAAGGTAACTACATGATATAGATCATGACATTGAAAACAATGACAATAAATCAATAAATAGTCATACAAATCAAGAATAAAGAAGAAAAAATCATACAAGGTTGGCCAAGGTCCAAACAATCAAGGGACATAGGCACATATCACTCAAACTATAAAAAAAACATACAAAGCATGTTCAAATGTCACATACACATATAATTAAAATAATAAAATTGGTATGGAAGCCTCAATCACATAAAGTAATATAGGTAAAGGACATTGTTAAATGTCCTAAGGCACACACACATGAGTAGAAGAGAAGGACATTGGCAAATGTCCTAAGGCACATACAAGAGACAAGTAAGAAATGGAAATGCAATCTAACAATCTACACTAAGCAAGAAGAAAAATCATGTAATAACTAAAAATATAGAATCGCATCTAACTAATCAAAGAAAGAGTGAAAGTATGCAATACATGTTTAGTACCAGACTAGGTATATGATAAGAGATACACAAGTGTTAGATACTAGTGAAATGTCGATATAGTAATCTATGTAATATATTAAGTAATCTATGTCAACATGATAACTAGAGTGTGTGGTGTAAGAATGGCATAACGTAGATGGTGTAGTCATGTAGAAGATGCTGCTAGTCGAAAGATGTATTATTGTACATTTTAAATGTAGAAGTAAGATGCCCCCTCAATGGGTAGAATAAAGTAATCAAAGAACTAGAAGTCACTACACACACTCAAAGAAGATCAAGTGAACCATGGTAATGTAGATAATAGACAAACAATAGCATAGAATAGAAAATGTAAATCAAACACAATATTAGAAATGTAAAACATGGATGATGCACACAATATACATATTTTTGGTGTTTTTGAATTATTTGAATGTTTTTGTATTTTGAAATTTTGTATTGTTTTTGTATTTTTATATAGGCTATGTACAATCAAACAAAAGATATTATGTACAAGTAGGATGGGATAGGATAATACTAATGGATGAGTCTCATGTGAGACTCCCTATCATGGTGTCCTATATCAATGAGTGAAATCATGTGTGAATGTGAAGCATGATGAAAATGTTGAGATTGTGGCTTTGTAAGCTATATATGCTGTATATGTTTTGAAATATCTAAAGTAGAAATAGATTATGGGGTCTTGTTATAACTCTAAAAAGTCGATGTAACTATACATCTCATAGGGACCCATATAAAATTAGAATCTCTGTAAACATGTGCTTTATGTGTATACACATGAGATCTCAATTAAACTACTCTAGGTGTGAAAATTATAGCTAGTAGCTATCTAGAATCCCAAAGTTATGAAGGTGTATGAACCCTCTTTACTGGTGATGGATGTATAAATTTTGTCTAAATCTATATATGAGTAAGAATTGTAATTACTATGGAAACTGAAACTAATGGAGAAGTTGAAACTAGTGACTAAAAATTAGATGGATCTAAAGTGGGTAGTGGTAACTCATAGAAAACTCCACCAACTATAATAACCTGATTAGTGTGAATGAATTTCATTCATCTATGAATTATATATGGTACTACTTAAATTTTCTAAATCCATGGGTGACCAAGTAACTCATCAAAAACACCTACACTAGGAACTATAGTGAAATGTGTGGTCACATGTGTTGGACCAGTTTGTAAAGGACAATCTCACCTAATGAACTTTGTATGTCCACATTGAATCCATTGATAACTATATCTATTGGGATGATATCCTACTCTGAATAGCCCAAATTTTACAATAATGTAATGGTGTACATGCTTTCATTAGAACCATTATGAATGAGAACATTGTGAATAGGCTGATTATGAATATGTGCTCTGACAAAGAGTGAATTATAATCTAAATTATCTTCCATAATATCTTTATTTAAGAAGGATATTGATGGTTTAGCTAGAACTTTGGACTCATACACATCATACCACTCAAAGGATGTGACTCAATTGAAACTAATTGGTATGTAACTAGTGGTGGATGTGAATGATATGCATGGTGAACCCCTGATGTGTCCCTTATATCCTATTTTGAATGTTGTCAAAATGGATTTGAAAATATTTTCAATTATTTATCCTATGTTGGTTTACCCTATGGAGGCCCAATTAAAGTACCAAGATCAAGTGGATTGTCATCTATCAAGTCCTATATCTTATATCTAAAATTGATGCATTTGTTTGTAGTATGGCCTAGTGACCTATGGTAATTGCAAAATGTTTGCTGATCATATCCCTTGGGAAGAGATTTGGTTAGATCAACTTCTAGAATAAGAGGGAGAGATATGATATTACAATCCAAAAGCTATTTTAAAGCCCTAGTTGGAGGAACTAGAAGATGTGAAAAAGTATGTTGAGGGGGTGATAATAAAACTATATGCTAAGGAGGATCTAAAGCTACATTTACTATAGGTTGATTCTTCTATTTTGTATAATTGAATTTGACCTTATATGGGACTTTATTGTTACTCTTATTAGTTGTGTCTAGAATGCCTGTATACTTGAGTTTGCCCATTGAAATGAGTTTCATTTCTCTTTCCTTTAGTGTATGACACAATTTAATGAAGGAATATAATATATTGAACATAATTGACTCATGAAGTACTGGTATAAGACTCTATTTGAAGAGGTTTTGTAACTCCTAATCTTTCATGGGACTAGTCGCCTTAGCCAAGATGGTCTTATACTGAAGAACATAGTCCATGAGATGCTCATTTTGTCATTATTTTTGTTGAAAATTTTGATCATATGAAACCTTATCACCAATGTTAATGTTAAAGTGTGTTAAGAACATGTTAGATAAAGGATTGAATGCATGAACCAACTGATTCAATAAACTATAGAACTATTGTAAAGCATAATACTTTAGGCTCTATGGAAATAGCTTGGTAAGTAGCTAGTCATTGGGTACATACTCCAAACATGCTATGTGAAAATATCTCAAGTGTGTCTTTGGATCACATTTTCCATCACAAAGAGTAAGTTTAGGTTGAAAAAACATATGATAAGGGTGTAGAAGCAATGTGACATGCCAATGGTATATATAGTAAAGTAAAAGAATCCAATGCCTGCATAGGTCTAGTGGTACCTTGCTCAAGATATAGCACCTTTGATTTAAGAGATATTATCTCTTTCATAAGGGATGCCACATTAAGAGAGAGGGATGTACTAGCTATAACTAGTGGCATAGAGGCAAGTTGGTTGTTATAGGGGGTGGTTAAGACATAGTTATCCCTAGAGTGTCATTTTCAACTAGTTGATTGATGGTTTGAGAATATTGACCATTGTTCACTTTTTTTTTTCCTCTTATATAATTTTAAGCATGTCATCTTTCATATCTAGATGTTTTGTTAAGAGTTCTTAAATTTCTCTTTTATCAGTTTCATCAAAATTGATATATTGGGCCATTATGAAAGTAGGAAAATATTTTATAATGTGTTTAAATGTTTTTACAATAATTTTTAATAGGCAATGTACTAGAAAAGGAAAGTAATAAATATAAGAAATGCAAATTCCTATAAATAGTTAATTGAAATTTATGCAAAAATGGTATGAAGCTCCCAAACATGTAAGGTGATATCTTAAGAAGTAAATAGGTGCTAGTATATGGAACTAGGGTTGTGTGAATGTAATTATTTTTAAAATTAGTATGATAATTTTAAATTTTTGATGTGAATTTATAGAAAATTTGTATAATTTTTCTTAAAAAATTTAGGAATTTTTTTTATACAATTAGCAATATATTTTTCCTAGTGTTTGGAATGTGTTTGTATGCAAAAAAGACCTAATATGTGAAAAATAGGGTTTTAAAAAAAAATATGATAATTTTGTAGTTAATTTATATATTTATAATTTTTAAATATAGGAAAAATCAATAAATTATGAGAAAATTTATAAATAATTTATCTTAAGATTTCTAGGGTTTCTGTGTGAAAATTTAAAGTTAGGTTCACCCAAATGTTTTATTATTTTTCAAAATAATGGAGTTTTATTCCTATTTAATAAACAAGTCTAAGTAGGATAAATAAGTAAATAATATTACTAATTAAAGCTACTGATTTATGAAATTAGATTGTACTTTTACCTTTTCTAAAAATAGTAATGAGAGAGAGAAAATCAAACTTAGCTAGAAACTAACTAAGACAAATGTTGCAAGGTTTGGAAATCTCTATGTAGTCTTGGGAGAATATCAAAAATAGGATCTTTTTATTCATTTTTATATTATATAGGAGTGTAAAAAGTGGGACACCTTTCTATTTGGTGTTGTAGTCTTTTTCTAGCACTGTTGTCTAGATGATCTGAGTTTTTTGGGTTTTGCTTGATAGGTCTGTCTTACTATGTCAGTGAAATATAAAATCCTAAATGTTTGTGAGGCTCTCTATACATATATTTTATTCTTCAAATCCCCTAGAGATCTTTGATCTTAAACTTGAATGACAAATTGGGAAATAGAGAGAAGCAATTAGTGTGTAAAGGATATGTTGGATCCACTTCACACCCTATGTGTGGGCATATTGCCTCCATACCAATACTTTGAGGAGAGATAAATATAATGTATTTATCCCATTGAAGTGCTTGGTGTAATTATGTATGAAAATGAAACTAGATGAAAAAATGGGTATACTTCATATGGCTATAGGCTGGTGTAAGGGTTTGAATCAACTTGGAATAATATTAGAAAGTTATATACAGAGTATAGGGAAAAGTTCTTGAATGTACTTGATTTTATTATTGCTTCTCTCTTGTCAATGAGTGTGAACCCTTATAAATGGACTTTTAATGGCCTTTTATATGGAAATTAGTGATCATAGGTTAAATTAATTCACATTAGGCCAATATTAGTTAGGCTAAGGATCCAAGATAAAATGACCATTAGAACCTATTTTGCACTTGGATAAAAATGCTAGAAATAGGAGACCTTAGGTTTTAGCACTCATGTCCAAGTTAGGCATTATTTCCTAGAAGTAATGATACTTAAAGGGATAAATTTTGGCCTAAAAGAGTTGCATGGGTCTATAAGGGTTAAGTCTGGAAGGTTGTGGATGATTGGGAATCAATTTAAGAAAATCCTAAAAGGGTTGTGTAAGCAAGAATGAGGACCTATGGATTAGGTGTCTTTAGATCTTGTTTCGAGCAAAGGTCTTCTTTAGTATGCACACATATTTCTCCTTCCCTTTGACCTAATATCCCTATGGCTACTTCATATAAAACTCTTTATCCAAATCCCCATGAAGAACAATAGTTTTCATATCTAACTACTTTAAGTACAAATCTTCAACTGCAACTATACCATGAATAGTCTTAATAGAAGTCATTTTTATAATAAGATAGAAAATCTCATCAAAATAAATACCTAATTTTTGTACAAACCCCTTTACCACCATCTTGGCCTTATACCTTTTTCTCTATTCATCCTCTTATTTTATTTTGAAGATTTACTTGTTTGGAAATGCGCTCTTACCCTTGGGTAGCCTTACCAAATCCCACATTTGGTTCTCCATGAGAGATATATGCTCTTCATCTATGGATTCATCTCCCTTAATATTTGCATCTACCTATATTATTTCCTCATAACACTCTAGTTCTCCATTGTCAGTGACTAATAAATAATTCAAATAAGGAGAAAAACTTTTAGGTGTTATTCTTACCCTAGAAGACCTTCTTAACATAGGAGTTTGGGGTCCTTATGTAGAAGGTTCATAAACTAATTCATTAGATACTTTTCCATCCATAATGTCATCTAATACTATATACTCTTTCTATTCTTGTTCGTGTTCCTACAACTAATCCTTATACATAACTTTTTCATTGAGGGTTACATCTCTAGACCAAAATATTTTCTTATCTTTAATGTTCCATAAATGGAAACTAAACTCATCCTCACCATAAACAATAAATGTGAATTTATCTCATTTATCCTTTAACTTGGTCCTATCCTCTTTCTTAATGAGATAAAAATCCTCACATCTAAAGACTCAAAATATAATAATCAACATTCTTACAAAACCAAGCTTGTTTAGGAATGTCTCCATCCAATGGCATAGAAGGTCCTTTGTTAATTAGATATACTATCATCCTAACTAATTCTACCCAGAACTATAAAGGTAACCTTTCATGTAACCTCATGCTCCTATCACATTCCATTATTTTTATGTTCATCCTTTTAGATACCCCATTCTACTATGGAGTTCCTAGAACCATCTTTTCTCTATAGATGCCATTTTTATAACAATAATCAAATAAATCATTACTACAATACTCACCTCCATTAGCTGATCTAAGACATTCAACTTGAGAACTATTTCATTCTCAACGAAGGCTTTCCACTTCTTAAAAGTGTTAAATACATAATATTTATTTTGAATATAATAAACCCAAACTTTTATAGTTTCATCATCAATAAAAGTGACATATTAATTGGAACTACTAATAGAAGATACTTGAGCTTGTCCCCATACATCTAAATGTACCAAATCTAACTTGTGATCTTTATTTATGGGTCAAACCTTCAGGAAAATAACCCTATTATATTTCCCATACACACAATTCTCATAAAAGTATATATCTAAATCTTATAATCTAGGCAACTTGTCTTTTAAGATCTCCATGCCCTTATGACTCATATGACTAAGCCTGTAGTGCCACATGATTACATTTCCATCTGTAACAACTAAATTAAAAGAATTAGCATTACTAGTCAAATATATAGTACCAACTTTATTACCTCTCAAAATCACAAGATCACTTTCGATAACTTTCCAAGAATCTACAGTAAACATTATTGAACAACCCTCACTACCTAATTACCCCACTAAAACCAAATTCCATCTCAACAAAGGCACGTGTTTGACATATTTAAATAGACATGTGTTCCCATTATGCATTTCCACTTAAAAAAATATTTCCTCACCATCTCATATGGCTCATCATCACCAAGATAAACATGTCCTAAATTATTTTTAACATAACCAGTAAAATAATGCCTGTGTGTGGTGGCATGAAAATAAGCTCTTGAATCTAATACCCAAGACTCAAAAACATTATCCATATAAATAATTAAGGCATCCTGACATGATTTACCTAATGTCACATTTACCTTATTAATTTCCTCTGTGTTGGCATTCTTATCCTAAAGTGACCAAAAATCTCTCTTTGAGTGTCCACTATTCCCATAATGTCAGCATATCATCTTGGATCTAGATCTAGATTTAGATCTACCTTTTGACTTTCCATGGTTACCTTTGCTCTTGTCTTTTTGCCTCTCTCTAGAATTAATAGACAAATCATTACCTAGATATTATTCACCAGTGTTTTTCCTTTGTATTTCTTTCCTCAGAATCACACCTATAACATCCTCAAAATTCAAGCTTCCTTTGGTAAGGACTACATTACTCACAACCATAACCAAGATATCCTAACTATCAGGCAAAGAACATAAAATAAAAAAATCTCTAACTTCATCATCAAACATTATTCTAATATAAGTGATCATACTTAAAACTATATTAAAATCATTTAAATGATTAGTAATAGAACAATTCTTAGATATTTTCATGTTAAACAATATTTTCATAAAAAAATGTATTATAAGTAGAAGGTTTCTCATACAAATTTCCAAGTTTATCTATGAGATCTTTTATGGTTTTCTCATAATAAATTTTAAAACAAAAGATGCAAGACATAACTTTATGGCTCCCAATGTCTTTCTATCAAGCAATGATCAATCTACATCACTCATACTTAAAGGTTGTTTTGTTTTCCCCTCCAAGGGGAGATGAAGCTCTTTCTAATATAGGCAATATTCCATTTGCATATTCCATAACCAAAATGCTTAGCATAAAACTTCTTCACCCTGAATCTGATCTCTTCTCCCATAGTTCTCACTTCAGCTAATAACCTTTCATATGATTTACCACTTCAAAAAAAATAACTAATGGCTCTGATACCAGTTGTAAATAATTAAAAAAAATTAAACTATATTTAATATGACCATAAATCAAATCTAAATTATGCATTAGCATGCATCATAAAAATATTCTTTAAATCACATATATTATGAAATCATAAATGGAGAGAACAAGATAATAATCACACATAACACAGATCTAACATGGTTCACCCAATGTGGGCTACATCCACCAAAAAATTCCTCAAATAAAACTATAATCTAAAAACAAGATTACAATGAACTCTCATAAAGATAGAAATCTCCTATAGAAAAAGTTGTACATATGAAATGTTGTACTTTCACCTCCACCTACACTTTACTATTTCTCACAAGTTGCTATACCACACCCTACAATAAACACCTACACTTTGCAACAAAAATTTACACTTTTACTTTGATCCTCAAATTCACACCCTATAACAAACACCTGCACTTTTCAAAAACATCTACACTTTGACTCTAATCCTCAAAGCTACACCCTTCAAATAAACCATCAACCTCTAAAGGTCAAAACACACCTGTATATATAGAAAACTAAGGGAAAATCCACCAAATGAGGATAAACTCACTATGATTATCCAAGATAAAAATCATCCACTAAAAGACACCTCAGTTCCACCTAAACAAGGTTATCCAAAATCTCCATCAAGAATGAACATGATAAGTATATCGCTCCTCCTTCAAAGGACACATTTTCCAAGGACATGTGATCACAACTAACTCCTTAAAACAAGGAATGCATTACATTTTACAACAAACAACTAACTCCCTAACATCAAATAATTCAACATGTAAATAGGCATCTAACAACTAACTCCACAAAATATAGAAACATAGAAATTAGAAATACAAAGAATATTCCACTCACATGTGGAGTAAGGTTTCACAAAAGGTGGAGTAGGGAAAAGTGTGATCCCCATATTTTTGGAGCACTCTAGGCCCCCAAAATATACTCATGAGGTCATGTGATAGCCCAAAAGGGATCCACACTCAATAAGAAGAAATGATAAAATCCTCAAGAAAGGTAGTAAAGTCCTAGGAAGGACAAATTTTGTAATTTTTTTATCATCCAATGAATAAAGAAAGAGACAATTCTATATGTTTGTATTCTTGAATAGTATTTGATTGTTACAAATCCTTCATTGTCTTTATAATTCCATATAATTCATAATGTTATTGGTATTTAGTAAGACTATGTTGAGGTTAACATACCCCCATTTTTGAAAAATGGGGACCCTTGTTTCAAATTTTTCAAATTTATGCTTTAATTTGAAAAATGCCACTTGACTTGAGCTCTTTATTTGAAGATCATCCATACCTAGGTCTCATTTATATTAAATAACATGTCTCCATTTGATCTTTGTTTTTTTTATATCTAATGTTGCTAATGGTTGCTTCATGTGTTTTCAAGATGCAAGTTTAATGGAGAATTAAGTGTGTGGATAATGTCTAGGGTTTAGCATTTAATGATAAATTGACCCTTTGATTAGTCATTGGTCTTTAATGGTTCACTTGGATTCATGTTTGAACATCTTAAAACCTCTATCCTAAGTCTTTTGAATTGAATTCAAATTTATGCATGTTCATTTGATTTAAAAATGCATGGGAAAACTTTATATTTGCTAAAAGACTTGGCTTAATTTTTTTTCCTAAGGTCCTAGTCATATTTTTCAACACAAACAAGACTTTAGGCTAAAAACTCTATGATGTGTTCTTTTATGTCATGAGTCCCCTTAATTATTTTATTGTTCACATGGACTAATTAAATGCAAGGTCCCTTTTATTATTTTTCATAATTAGCCTAAATTTTTTATCTTAAGGTCTTAATCATGTTTATTAACATGAATAAAACCATAGTTTAAAGACTTTATCCTAAGTCCTATACATTCCCAAAGCCTTAATTATTTTATTTTGTCCACAAGAATAGAAGGTAACAATGAAAGGATGATAAGTGGAAAGATATCAGAGCTCAAGAAATAGATCTATGGTTCATGGGGACTCTTTAAAGTTATTAAGTCAAGCACCAAGATATAACGGTGTACATTGATCCACACAAAGAAGATACAATGGTGCATACCAAGGTCAAAATGTTAACAAGCCCTATGAAAAGTGTGGAGATGACAAGTGTCATGCCTGAAATGGATACCTAAAACTTGAGGACTATCCTAAAGATCAATGATGCATGACTGAGCATACACATTTTGATCAATGGTGATCATTAAGTTAAAAATTCAAAGAAGCCCTAGAAAGAGTGAGAAGGTGACAAGTGTCACCATCATAGAGACTATGTTATGAAATAAATTGTGTGCAGATCAAAAGATATAACATAGAGAATTAAGATCAATGATGCATGCTAATCCATGAAACTAAGATCTAATAGTGTGAAATAGATCTAAATTTTTAAAGAGTCTAAAGTGAATATAGTAGTGACAAGTGTCACAACCACAATAAATTAAATAGAGATCAACTAATGATGTTGTACCTTTTGGATCCAAATTAATAGTTTGATATAAGGGAGAATTTTTAATGGGCATGAGCCCAATGAGCTATTGACATGTGTCTTAACATATAACAACCACATTTTAAAAATAAATAAAAGTAGTGGCATGGATATGCCACATCAACATACACATGGTTAAAATATCTTGTGGACCTAAAGAGGCAAATGTATAAATATGAGATCTAAATGTAGTATAAGTCATGAAGCTCATAATTCAATCTCTACTACTACTAAAGCTCTATACATACATGCTTGAACTTAAAAAAACCCTAGCACATATAAAATCCCCAATTGACCTTATTTTCATTGTAATCAAGTGAAGAAGCATTAATTTGTCACTTTTTCAAAGATAATTTGATCTAGAATCAAATTTCCATCCACTTCTAAATAATTTGATAAAATTCATAGCAATAATAGGTCAAAGGGGTGTTTCTAAGGAAGATGTCAAATTATACTTGACCAAATATGTTGAGGGAAGGGTTTTCAAAGACACTATGTTTAATGCTTCAACTCTAAACACTAGAGACACTAACTAGTCAAAGCTATCATGGACCATTGAGAATCAACCTACCATCACATGAGAAGACAAGTAAATTCTCTCAGCTAATAGACTATATAAGAACATTGTTGAAATTCAAATAACTAACCTTCATTATATAGCAGTGAATATTTTGGTTCTCCATTGTATCAACATTCTAGATCTTATTTTTAAAAATATTAAAATTGATAAAGGCATGTTAATCAATTAGCATAATCTTTGGAAAGTTTCTTATATTCTTACCATGGCATTTGAATCCTACTACAAATTGATAAGAACCCAGATAAACCTTACCTCAATAAATTATTGGGCCAAGGAGTATGATTCAAAGGACATCTTAACTGTGTGGTTATATTCTAGAAACCAAGTCTTTTTAGATTTCAGTTAAAACATCCCCATTAGCCAATTCAGACCTAGGATTAGTATGATTATGAAAATGTTAAAAAAAGTGTGTGGGAATGCCACCACAACCTATGTTGACCCAATATGGGTGAAAATTATATATGTCATGGTTTAAAAGTAGATTAATCCACCTCTAGGATAAATAATAAGCATATCATTGAGTAGGTAGAGTTTTGTAAATAAAAACAAGAAGAAAACCTAGTTTTTTATGATGTTATATCTTTTAGATGCTCTTTGTGCTAATACCAAGATCCCAAAATAGAGGTAATGGTCACCTAGTGTGACATAAATTGTTTCCTAGTATTATTTAAAAATATACATATTCAAATATATGGACCACATTCAATTCATTTATGACTATGTCTACCCAACTTTGAGTGAGGCCATAATCGACATTCCAATGCTAAGAATTAACCCACTGATTAAAATTTTTGTTAAAAAAATAGGTGATATATGGCTATATCTATAATTTATGATCATAATAATTGAATGAACATATATTTTTTCTCTCAAACTACCCATTCATGTCCCTGATAAGCTAGCTAAGCAAGAAGTTGCATATCAGTTATTTCATGGTAGAAATGGTCTCTATAAAATGAAGAGAACAGTGTTCCTCCACAAATTCCCCATAACAATAGGGAAGACCATATTCAAACAATGGGAAAACATTAAATTTTCATCAAAATATAAAATATCTTTAAACCTACAGATTGATGAGCTCAAGAAGTGGGATCCCCATGGGAAGGTGAAATAATACTTAAAAACAAAGGAATGTTGAATGTAGAATATGATCATGAGCCTAGGTCATATGACCCCATTTACACTAAAGCGTCATCTTATTTTGAGGTCAAAATAAGATTAAAATACCATAACTTTAGGCTTGCATCTAGGTTAGTAAGAAACCCAAATATGGATGACATATGGTAGCTAAGACCCAAAAAATATAATTTGCTAGGTAACACATCTGTGAGACATCCACTAGCTTAACCATAAGTAGAACACAAACCTGAGGCACAAATTAAGTATATAATAGAGGAAATAAGGCATTATGAGATTACTTATCTAGCTCAGGTGGAGGAATAATGATCACCTTTAGAATAAATTCACATGGTAGCCCTAGACTCCAATGAGTTTGTAGAAGATGCATTGAAAATGCTATCCATTGCATATGAATCTTATGATGAAGTAGCCTAGGTTAAGGAAAACAAAGAATAAAGAGGAAAGGAAATTTTATACTTAGTCCCTATGGATACCCCCAAAAGGAAGGTTGACCTAGCTATTTTACCTAGAACCAAGAAGCCCAAAGTGACTTTCACCCCCCTTTTGAGTGAATTCAATCTATTTAGTGAAGAAAACTTGATATATGGCCTAACTACTCTTGAGTGTTTCATTTATGAACCTAAATTATATAAATTGCCTACTAAACATCATCCTTGGGCCATGATGCAATCATAAACATCATTGTGTATGGAGACCTCAAGTCATAGATTTTGGCTTTACAAGAGAAATAGGAGAGAAGAATGACTGCCCTAGGTCAATCAAGTGGAGTACAAGTAGATATCCTAGCTCCTCAAGTGAGTCAATCAAAATTTGGAGTCATTTTTGACCTAAATACTATTGGATTGATGAGGGTGATTGAGAAAAATATCATCGAGGGTGGTGAAGAAATGACATATCAAAAGGTGGAATCTTTGGTTGATTTGACCCAAGTAGGAACATAGAAGCTTGGAAAAAATAATATATTTGAAGAGTATCCATTGGAATTGGTTCAAGATCAAATCGAACAATTGTAATTTATCCTCAAAGGTATACAACAATAAAATAAGAACTTAAAATAAAATTTTGTATTGTTAGTTCTAGAGGCAATGATCAAAATATTTGAAGAGACTTTATTTGACATGTTTAATTCTTTAAAGTTAATAAATTATAGATAGATTGTGGTGAGATATCAAATTATAGTGGATGTGAGGCTAGTTCACCAATGGAAAAATTCAAGTAAAAAATTAAACGATTTGATTATCATCTTTATAGAAAATCAAATTCCTGATTTCAAAACAATCATCTTGGCTCATCTAAATATAGCCAATGGATTATTGGTAGATAAAATCAAGAATTTTAATAGGTGGTCTAAGTGCCTAAAAATCCTTTTTAGGTATGACAAATAGTTGGAAATAAATATAGAACATATACTTTGGAGCATGATCATTGACCCAACTTCACTTAACCCCATGGGTCTAATTATTGATGAAGAATTCAAGCTTAGGGATACCTAAGTCATGCAAGAAGTAAGAAACAAGATCTAAGGAAAGACTGGGGTGAACAATAGTAAGATCATGGATGTAGTTATTTAAAATGTTAAAACTAGTAGCTTGAGTGTGTATTATGACACCCAACCCATAGGTCTCTCTTGCTTGCTCTCATAACCCTCATAAGCATATTTCCATTGATTCTTAGTCATCTATAGTCTTCCAGATAGTAATTCCACCTCCTCTAGGTAGCATTTCTAGTGATGATTCCATCCCCCTAGGTTCCATTACTTTAATACTATAACACCCAACTTGGACTATAGCATTATACCCTAGGGTGTATGTTTTTAGTGCTTCTATCTAAGTGCATTTTTACCTCCAATGGTTAGTTTATTTTAGTTCTTATCCACTTTTCTGTCAACCTAATACAAGTACATTCAACCCATGATAAATATATCTCTATAAACTCCCATTCAAAGCTCATTTATAAGGGTTTGGAAAAAATCACAAAGTAATCTAGAATACAAGCAAGACAACTCAGACATATTTCCCTATTCTTTGTGTATAGCTAACCAATACAAATGTAAGCAAATCCAAATCCTTACACCAATTCCAAGCTACCCCAAGCACACCTAATTTATCATTTTTCATCTTCATACACACTATTACATAAAGTACATCAAGTGGAAGAACTACATATGGTTTGATCCCTCTTCAGAGTATTGGTATGTAGGTAGTGTACCCACACAAGGGGTATGGATACACATATAATACATCTTAAACACATTAACCCCCCTCTTTATCAAATTATAACAAAGCAAAATAGATTCTAGGGTTTTAATACTAAATCATCTCTATAGGGAGTTCCATGAACATCAAACAGTCAAAATTTCATAAGCAAACACACATAGACATAGTAAATAAAACCTAAAAAGATCAGCCCTCCTAGACAATAATGGAAAAAGAGGACTATTACATCAGACCCTAGGGTGTCCTGTTTTGATGCTCCTATCTGATCATAAAATGAAGTCCAAATCCTAATTTTTGATAATGTCCCAATCTTGCATAGTGATTTTTGGACTCTATCTCAACCATCTCAGTCCGTTTCTATCTAATTTTTTTCTCACCCTTATTACTATTTTTAGAAATATTCAAATTACAATCAAATTATACAAATTAGTAGCTTAATTATTTTATTATTATTTACTAGTTTAATTAATTTAGACCCTTAACTAAATTAGGAATAATGCTCCAATATTCCCAAAATTATTAAATCATTTGGTAAACTTGACTTAATTTATTTAGGCATAAAAACCCTAGAAACCATAGGGTAAATTTCATACTAATTTTTCCTATTATTTTGTAATTTTTTACTTGAATAATAAAATAAAAAATTAGAATTAAATTTTAAAATTTTATAGTAATTTTAAAATAATTTCCTTTTAAACCCTAGTTTCCCATATTAGGTCCTGGTATTTTCCCAACATTTTCCTATATTTTTTTGATTTTTCACTTACATATTTAAATAAAAAAATCACTTCAATTTTTAAAATTCCACAGTAAATTTTCAAAAACATCATTTTTCAAAACCCTAGTTTCATGTACTATCTCTTATTTTCTTCTTGAGGTATCACCTTACATGTTTCTGAGCTTCATATCATTTTTATGCAATTTTTAATTTGTTGTTCTTAGGAATTTACATTGATTATATTTAGTAATTTCCTTCCATTTCACTTTACTTATTAAAAATTATTCCAAAAAATTCAATCAATTTTTAAGTTGTTTTCCTACTTTAAAAATGGTCAAATACACTAGTTTTGATGAAACTGATAAAAGGGTACTTCAAGAAATATTAACTAAACATTCTAATATGTAAGATGACATGATTAAAATACTACAATAAAAACAACAAAGAGTAAATAATAGTAAATATTCTCAAACCACAAATTAACCAATTGAAAATGACACCATATGGAAAACTATGACATAACAACCCCCTATAGCAGCCCAACCTTCCACTATGCCACCAACTATAACTAATACATCTTTGTCTCCTAATGTGGCAACCCTTATGCAAGAGATAAGATTTATTCAATCCAAAATGATACATCTTGAGAAAGGTGCCTATAGACCTATGCATGATTTGGATTCTTTGGCTTTACTACATACACCATTGGTACATCACATTGCTTTGACACCCTTGCCATAAAGTTTTATTCAACCCATGCTTACTCTATATGATGGCAAGGGTGATCTAGAGACACATTTGAGATATTTTCATGTAGCATGCTTGGACTATGTACCAAATGACTAGCTACTTACCAAGTTATTTACATAAATTCTAAGGTATTATGATTTACAAAGGTTCTATAGTCTATCTAATTAGTCAGTGAACACATTATATCCTTTAGTTGACATGTTCATAGCTCATTTCAACATTAACTATGGTGATAAGGTTTTATATGTCCAAGTTGTATAATAGAAACAAAGGTCAAATGAGCATCTAATAGATTATGTCCTTTGATATAAGAATATTTTGGATAAGATGACTATCCCCATGGCTGATCAAGAGTTACAATATCTATTCAAACAAAGTCTTCTATCAACTTTGCATGAATAAATAATGTTTAAAAGGTTCTCTTTCTTCACTGAATTATATCACACACTAAAATAAATGGAAGTCAAACTTATTTCAATGGGCTAACTCAGTACACAAGTATATTAAAAATAAAAACAAAAGTAACAACAAAGTCCCATACAAAGTAAAGGTCAATGATAGTAAGAGTCAGAATCAACCTATAGTTAATGAATCTTTTGATCCCCCTCAACATGTGGTTTTATCATCACCTCCTCAAAGAACCTTTACTAATATACCAATTTCTCCATCTAGAGTTTTATAGTAGCTTTTGGAATGTAATATCATATCTCTCCCTCTTATTTAGGAAGTTGATCCAATAAATCCTCTTCCATAGGGATATGATCAACATGAATTTTGTGAATTTCACAAGGCACCAGGCCATACAACAAATAGATGCATCAGTTTGAGACACAAGATATAATTCTGGATAGTTGGAAACATTATTGATCATGTCACTTTAGTTGAGCCTCCTTAAGCAAAGCAAGCATATGACAAAGCTTTGAAAATCTTTTCAGATATTTTCCCATAACATTCTAAATAAGAGACAAGGGACAAATTAGGGGTTCACCATGTATATCATGCACATCCTCCACTAGATATATAGAGGGCACCTTTAATTGAGTCACATCCTTTGAGAAAAATCATTGGTTTATACAATTCTAGAGTTATAGATAGACCTTCTATCTCCTTCTCAGAATAGGAGAGTCAAGGATGATTTAGATTATCATGCACTCTTTATAATAACTTACCTTTATAATCATCCTATTCATAGTGTTCTCATAGATAATAGATCCAATATAAACATGTGCACTATGACATTAATGTAGTATTTGGGATATTCAGAGTAGGATATTACCCTAATGGACATAATTATCAATGAATTTAATTGCCACATATAGAGTTTATTAGGTGAGATTATACTTCCTCTATAGGTTGGTCCAACGCATGTAGCCACACCATTTACTATAGATCCTAGTGTAAGAGTTTTTGATATGTTTTTTGGTCAACCATGGATTCAAAAACATTGAGAAATGCCTTTTACAATTCATAAATGCATGAAATTAATTCATGATAATTAGGTTGTTACAATTGTTAGAGTTACATATGAGTTACCACTACCCACTTTACAGATATATGCTATAATACAATCACTAGTTTTAGTTCAACCACCAATTTTAGTTCCTCCTCCAGTTTAGATTCAAACATAGTTGAGGCCTCCATCACCAACACAAAAACCTCATACACTTCTATAGAGGTCTCTTTTAGAGCAACCATAGGTTTAGAATTCTAGACAACTTTTAACTACATTATTCACACCTAGGGAAGTATCATTGAGGTCTCATGCCTCTACTTATAGAGCACATGTTCAAAGATATTCTCATAATACCAAATGGGTCCCTAAGATCCCTATAATTACATCCACTTCTTAGAGTTATAGGGGGATCCCATAGTTGGTCTCCACTATAGAGATTTTAGAGGAGTTATAGCATACATAGGTTTTAGAGCTATAGTCTCAACCCTTCCATCATGCTTCATGATCATGCATGATCCCTCTCATTAATATAGGACACCATGATAGGGAATCTCCCATGAGACTCATGTGTTAGTATTTTTTCATCTGAGTCTTGCTTATACATAGCTTCTTTTCAATTTCTTGTACATAGCTTCTTAGTATTTCTTGTACATAGTCTTATTTTGATTGATTGTAGATATCTTTCAATATATCAAAAATCCAAAAAAATGAATATATCAAAAATCTAAGAAAATTCAAATAACTCAAAAATAAAAAAATATTTCAAATTTCAAAAACATTCAAAATATTCAAAAATTCAAAAACATTTCAATTATATGCATTATCCATGCTTTACATTTATACTACCATGTTAAACTTACATTTGTTGTTCTATGTTATTATTTGTCAGCTTATCTACATTACCATACTTCACTTGATGTTATTTGAGTGTGTGTAGTGACATCCAAATCCTTTATTGCTTCACTCTACCCATTGAGGGGGTATCCTACTTATACATTTGAGACACACATCGATATATATACCCACTGGGGGCATCCTTCACATGACTACACCATCCAGGTTATGTCATTCTTACACCACACACTCTACTTATCATGATGATGTACATTATTACTCACTTACATAGATTAATATAATGACACTCACTAGTATATAACACTTATATATTTCTTAGCATATACCTAGTCTTGTATTACATGTCTTTAATAATTTCACTCATTACTTTGATTAGTTAGATGCAATTGTATTTACAATATTTACATGTTTTCCTTTCTTTCTTTACATAGATAGATGTAAATAAATTTCTTAATTCCTATTTTATCTCTTGTATGTGCCTTTGGACATTTTCCAATGTCTTTTGCTTCTATTCTCATATGTTCTTTAGGACTTTTTATAATGTCCTTCACTTGTACTTTTCTATGTGCCCGTGGCCCTTGTGCCAACCTTGATTTTTTCAATTATATGTGCATGCAGTACTTAAGCATGCCTTGTATGCTTGATTTCTAGTTTGAGTGACATGTGCCCATGTCTCTTATTTTATTGACCCCTTGGTAAATCTTATATGATTATTGATTTATGTGCTTGTTTCTTGATTGATTTTCTTATTGTTTGCAATGCCATGATCCACATCATGCATTATCTTGATTTTTTGGATGTCATGATAGATGTCATGATCCATCCCTCTTCACCAATTAACAACTAACCAAACTTTGAATTTCAATTTAGTACATTGCACATATTATTACATTGCTATATATATCTAGGCATACCCTTGTTTATCTAACAATCTCTCATTACAAACATGTTATATCTTGAGATATACTATCAATTACCATTGTTATATCATGTATTTTGTAACATAACACACTTACAGGGCTCTTTCCTTTAAGGGTAGTCATTACAAGGTCTTCATTCCTACCCTCAAAAGAGGGGGAAATAAATAGGGGTTTTGTCATAGAGATCAGAGCTTGTAATGGTCAAAAAATCAATTTTTAGAACACCAAGAATAGTAACCAAACTTCAAACTAGGCAAAATAAACCAGGCAAATAGTGAAAATTATAGAATAATCATCAGAATTAGCCCAGGATAATAGTGCCAAGAATGTAATATAGCTTTGGATAGTAGGGTATCCATTTTTGGTACTCCTATCCAAACAAAAAAAAATAGTTTTCTAGAAATAGGTAGAAAAGTAAGTTTTACAATAATTTTGCACATTCAGACTAGTTTACATATAGTAATTTTAGTATAGTTTTTTCTTAAAGAATATAGATATAGGGAGCATCATGCATGGCATGATGGATCTCACTTCTAGTTTTAGATTCAATAGTTGGTATAACTTATAGATCAAAATCCATGTTTTAGACATTAGTGATTGGGGGCAATGTATATGGCACATTTATCTTCTTTTTTTTTTTTTTTTAGAGTTCAATATATTACCTAGGCATTCTTAGTAGTTGCATGCATTATTACATCTATAGGTGACTGGCATCATTTTCAAATGGATTTCATGTAATCCTAACCTCCACATTTAAGAATGGATTTTATATAAGCCTAGTGCCCAGTTTCAAAGTGGCTTTCATACAAGCCTATTCTCTACCTTTAAGAGTGGCCAAGAGTGCCCTTATTTACATCATACATTTGGCTATCCATGCCACATTATCATATTATAGAGCATTCATGGGATTTATGAGTTATCTCATACAACACACATTTCATATAGGTATCAGTTTATAGCTTCACTTCATGGGTTAATGATGGAGCCAAAGGATTAGCTAGCCTTTGTATTCTTGAGCCACCTAATCAAAGGGATTAGACACATAGTTCAAATACTTATTAGAACATACATGAAACCTAGATTCACTTAGTGGGTGATGATGGAGCTAAAGGGATAGCCTTTGCATTTTGAGCCACTCTTAGGGAATTGAGCACTCAACTATATTCAGGATATTGCTCTTGGTACAACACATTCCCAAAATTATTCAACATCATCTGGCATCACTCAACACCATAATAGGTTTTGTATTGGTTGGCATACCCAGTGAGGTATATTCATTCCTTTCTCTTCCTCTCTTTCTTACCTAGTTTTACATGTTCTTATTTTAGATATAGTGTATCTACTAGGAACTGATATATGTTTTGCTTTTCCTTATAGATATACACTTCACAATGTGTTATCTTTATGCACACCTAGCATCACACAACTTCATAAGCTTTACCTTTATAGGTAAGTTCAGGTATGCTTTATATTTTTCCTTTATCCTATTATTTTGCTTTGTTGCATCACTAGAATAAAGGGGGGAAAATATAGTCATATAAAATGTGAAAATTGGTAGATTAAGCATGGCTTGTGACACCCAACACATAAGTCCCTATTTCTTACTCTCATGACCCTCATAGTCATCTTTTCACTAGTTCATATTTTTTTATAGCCTTCCAAATAATAATTCCACTTCCTCTAGGTAACATTTCTAGTGATGATTTCATCCCTTTGGGTCTCTTTCCTTTAGGACTATAACACCCAAACTGGACTATAGTGCTAGACACTAGGGTTCCCATTTCTAATGCTCCTATCCAAGTGTATTTTTACCTCCAATGGTTAGTTACTTCCAATTCTTATCCTCTTTAATGTTTACCTAATGTGAGTACATTGAACCCATGACCAACAAATATCTATAAAAACCAATTCAAAGTTCATTTACAAGGGGTTATGAAATATCACAAAGTAAGCAAGAATAAAATCAAGACTACTTGAGAAGATTTACCTATTCTCTACATACATCTAGCCAATACAAATACAAGCACATCCAAATCCTTAGACTAGTCCCTAGCCACCTCAAGCACACCTAGTTTAGCATATTGCATCTTCATACACACTATTACACAAAGCACATCAAGTGGGACAACTAAATATGGCTTGATCCCTCTTTGGAGTATTGGTATTTAGGTAGTGTGCCCACACAAGGGGTGTGAATACATGTTAATTAAATCTTACACACACTAACCCCCCATCTTTCCAAAATTTTATTAAAACGCAATGGATTATCGGGTTTGAAGACTAAATCAACCCTATAGGGAGTTCCATAGACATCCAACAGTCAAAATTTCACAAGCAGGTTCACATAGACATAATGAACAAAACCTAGAAAGCTCATATCTCCTAAATAACAATGATAAAAGAGGACTATAGCACCAGACCATAGGGTGTCTTATTTTGATGTTCTTATTTTACCATAAAACAAAGGTTAGATCTTGATTTGTGATATTGTCCTAGTCTTTCATAGTGAATTCTAAACTTTATCTCAGTCATCCTAGTCTATTTCCAACTAAGTTTTATTTTCACTCCCTTATTATTATTTTTAGAAAGATTTAAATTACAATAAAATTATACAAATCAATAGATTAATTACTATCATATTATTTACCTGTTTAATTAACCCAAATGATTAACTAAATTAGGAATAATACTCTAATATTTCCAAAATTATTAAATCAATATACATGATTCTAACTAAAAAAGAGAAGATTGTAGAGCCTAGGAGCATAAAGGAAGCATTAAAGATAGATGATAAATATCTCAAATGCCTATCAAATTAGGAGGATGAACTCTTCATGGATCTTATTGTCAATCTAAAGCTAATTGATGATCAACATCAAAGGGAAATGAAGATCCTTCAACAAAAATAGGGGACTACAGTAGTAAAAGGTCCTCAAAGTTGAATTTATAGATTAAAGCCTATTATTTATGTAACTAAACATGTATGTATTTTGAAAAGGAATATTATTTTGTAAAGACATGTGAAAATTTTAAAGCACATTGCCTATAGGTCACTTTTTTATAAAATGTCTTTCTCTGGAAGGTTGTAAAGGACAACTGTATAATTGTAATTTGACATAAATAACTGACATACTCCCTTAGTCTTATATATAAAGGGGTATTATTAATTGTAAAAGGAGATGGATTTTTGAGAAAGAAACGTTTTTGCTAATTTTAGAGCAATTAATGCAAGTAGATATCTCTAAAAATATTATCTCGTTTATTTGTGTGAATTGTTATTATGGCTTCTCTCTCGTTTGTCTGGTTTTAATTTCAGATTTGAATAGTTCTTATGAATTTTAAATGTGCATTTTTAAATGTAAAGTTGTTAATTTATGCTAATGATAGATTGAATGAAACTTCTTAGGTTCATTTAATTTTATTTACACTTCATGTAGATGTGCTTATGTTATTTGTTTGCAAGGGTAAATAATTAAAATGAATCTTTTTCTTATTCGCATTCTTCCACTTCCTTATATGTTTTCTTGATGTGTGATGTGATTTGAGCTTAATCTATTTCATATTATACATTGGTTTTAAGTTCATATTTGGATGATATTTGAACTTTGTCATTATTTCTAGAATTAAGATCATCCACATCAATATGTCCCTTCTCTGTCTTACCCTTCCTTTTGCTTTTACTTTGACCAATTCAATTTAGAATAACTTCATTGTAATTATTTAGTTTAGTGTAGACTTTAGAATTAGTTCTTTGGGCATAATTCACATCACTCAGTCAATATTACATCCATTTTCATAAAGATAGCTATTAGGCCATGGTTTCTTCCAACAACCAAAATTTATAAATATTTTCAAGTAGTTCATTTGTTTTGACACTAGTCCACAAAATATATCTAGAATATCACATCCTGTAACTCATGCATTAAATTCTCAAAATTTAGAAATGAGTAGTGCTTTTCAAATACTCAAACTAACCTATGACACACTTTTAGGTATCAATAGAGAATACATTCTACTAGCACTAGAAGGAGGGCTTCATTAAATCCTTGTAAATTTGTGGTGTCTTTTCTAATTTTAGTGAATTATGTTCAAATATCAATGAATTCTTTGCATATTTTTATCCTTAGATAAAATTATGTAAAGATGACTTATATTTATAGTTTTATACCATTGTTTAGGCTCATTTAACTAAAGATATGTATTCTTTGAAGATTCATGATATATATTTGTAAAGGCATCTCAAGTTTGGTAAATATTCCTCACTTGAAATTAGTGATGGTGAATTTGTTCAAATATTGATGGACTCTTTGTAGATTTAGGTTTATTTTAACTTAAATATGTAAATATCATTCATATTCATTACTTTAAATATACCTTTGAGATTATTCAATAAAATATAGTTGTCCTTTGAAGAGATTTATATAATTTATGAAAATCTTGCTTAACTTAGGAATCTTAAACATGAAAATCTACTCATAGGTAAGAGTTGGATTGTTATTTGTAGGAATTAAGCTAGAGATAATTCATATTTTCAAAGATAAGGTTTCTAAGTTTTATTTTTAATAAGACTCAAGTTTTACAAAATATAACTACCAAGGAGTAGGACTAGGTCATAGTCTGAATCAAGATTACCTCTCCTTTCATTAGAAGATAATAGGAAAGCAAGAGTAAATAAAGGTAAGTGAAGGGTTTCTAAATCCCATCCCACTTCACTTATTCATGGTGCCCCTATGTTCAATCCTTATCAAGGTATGTCTTGGTTAGGTAGATCTTCCATCAATGTGTCTGGTTAGGTACATGAGTTACCTAAGAATACTAAGAAATATTTACCATGTTTTAGTCCTAATGGTATTTTCATAACTAAAGAACATATTAAGTCTTTCAAAGATACTTTAATATTATTAAATGTATTTCATGAATATGTATCATGTATATTATTTCCGTTTACTTTCAAAGATGTTGTATATGAGTCATTCTTCAACCTTATAGAAAAATTATATCACTAGTTAGAATGATTTTAATAGGATTTTTATTGATCGATTTGGTAAAATAAAATGTCATTACATTTTTTATCAAAAACCCATCATAGTTAAAAGAAATTATAGTGAGATCATTAGATCCTTTAATTCTAGATTCCATAAGATGTTCAATAGAACCATAACACATTATAAACCTAATGAAGTCTTAGTTTTGGAAATTTACAAGGATTCTTTGGAACCTATGACTCGTATGTTTCTTAAAAATTATGTTGGAGTTATAAACACATTGACATTAGTTTATGCTAAAGATATAATAATCAATGATCAAATGCAACCTCAAGTTCAGCTTGCATATGCCATTCCCAATGTTAATCCTAATTTCCCTACCTTGAATGTTATTCCTAATGATAATCAAAACATGCATACCTTAAATAATACACTAGTATTAAACCAATTGCCCTTAATACATGCTCATCTTGGCCAAAATCTAGGATTCTTGAATAATGCTACAAATGGATTTCATCTACCAGAATGAAGAGCCTTGGTGACAATAACTAGTAATAGTAATCAACTTCATAATTCTAATGCACCAAAGAATGAGAATGAATCCATAATCAAAATGGTTAAAAATTTGAGTAATGATTTAATTTAATTGTAGAAGCAAGTAGGAAATACTATTTAAAATTCCAATAGGAATTATTCATATCAAAGGTTCCATAGACCTAATAACTAGTTTAACAATGGTAACAGTAACAATAATGAGTCATCATCAAGTAAGAAAAATATTCATATTAATATTTGTGATGTAGCACTAACTAAATATTTTAGGGTTCACAATACTTGAAAGCATGGTGAGTTGGACTACATTGAATTCTATAATGCTTTTGAATTGTTTTAGAATGAGTTAAATACACCTAAAGGTAGAACTAATAGATGTTTTTTTTGCAAGTATAGCTAGATCTTCCAAGTCATCTAAATATATAGATACAACCTTGATGGTGGAAATATTTGACTTCCCATTCCATGAGGAAAATGATCCTAAAGATACTCTTGAGGAGGTTTATTCTTTTAGATGTATTTGAATAGGACCTATCCTCTGAGGAATAAGAAGAACAACCTTTAACACCTTTAACTCCACCAAATAATTTTGACACTCCTCTAGATCCTATAATTGACAACAATCTTAAGCCTCAAAAGGGTAGCAGTTATAATCCTAATATTGATTCATCTACTACTTCTACTAGGGGTGGGTATAATATAGTTGAGGACATGAAGAAGATTAAGGCTACAATCACACTGCATGAGCTGACTCAAATAACTGAGTAAAAGGATTTGTTACTTGAATCTCTATCTAAGAAACTTGGTAAGTCACCCAAGGATTCAAATTTTAATATTTTTATGTATAAAAATAAGGTAGATATTCCACCTTTCTTGCTAACATTTAGAATGTTTGGTAAGAATTTGTATAATTGTTTGCTAGACTCAGGTGCTTCTACTAATATCATACCTAAAGGTATTTGTGAGTAACTTGGTTTGAATTTAATTAAATTTGATAGCATTTTTACTCAATTAGATAAATTTATGGTGAAAGTAATTGGAGAATTATTAAATGTTCACATGCAGCTTGCAGCTGAGCCAAGGATACAATAGTTTATATACATATAATTGGTAGTTATTTATGATGCATATGGAATCTTACTGAGAATGGATTATACCAAGTCCTTAAATGGTTACATGTACAACAACTAATCACATATGTGGCTTCTATGGAAGGAGTTTTAAATTAGATTCAAATTGAAAGAGAGCCCAAGATAAAACATATGATCATTGAGTACAATGATGTAAATGAAAGGGTCAACATGGCCAATTTTGAGTTGGTAGTTTACACTCTTGACACCTACAAGGTATGTGACTCTAAAAATACTCATGTTATGCAAGGAATATGGAAATTTTATTTTTATGGTGCTAAATGTAAGTCTAGATCTAAAAAATGAATTGTTTTAATTAATCAGCTTGGGAAAGAATTTAGCACTTTTTATAGAATTTATCTTTCATGGATAAATAACTTGGTAGAGTATGAGGTTCTAATCTTAGGTTTACAATTTTCCATTAAGATCAAGGTCAAATAATTTCTAGTATATGTTGACTCTAAGGTAGTAGTTAACCATGTTAGAAGTAAGTACCAATGCAAATTGTCTTATGTTAAGAAATATAAGTTTAGAGTTTGGGAGCTGATGGAGTATTTTGATGATTATAGCATTGTCTCAATTCTTAGGGAAGAAAAAAAACTTGTTGATGATCTAACCTTAGTTACAACTAATCTTATGTCCATCCAAGACTCTAAAATAAGAAACCTTAGTGCTGAATTGGTCTCATGTCTCTCAGTCCCTAATAATATCAACCATTTGCAAGCATTTAGTGATTTGAAATTTCTTAGGTTCATTTCAGTTTCTCTACTCATCCTGCATTTGGACTAATGTTATTTGCTTGCAAGGTAAATCTTTAAATTGAACTTAGTTCTTATTTGCAATTTTATCATTCCTTATATGTTTTTATAATGTGTGATCATATTTTATCTCATTATATTTCATGTTATACATTGGCTAAGTTAATGCTTGGAAGAAATTTGAACTTTATAATGATGTTTGGGATAAAGATCAACATCTCTTTTCTAGCCTACCCTTCCTTTTTATCTTTTTTGACCAGATCACTCTAGTTTAAATTTCATTGTAAATACCTATTATACATTAGTATTTAGATTATCTCTTGATCATAATTTTCTATTATTAGAATAGATACTCCATACTTTTCATAAATCTACCATTTGTCCATGGTGGCTCCTAACCACCAAACATTATAAATATTATGAAATAGTCCACTTATTTTGCCTCTGTTCTATCAAAGATAATGGGATTATCACAACCTAAAAATCACGCATTCAGTTCTTAGGAATTATAAAATGAGAAGTGTTCTTAAAAACTCTAGGAACCTGTGATACACATTTTAGCATAAATAAGAGGAGCATTGATGGCATTAGAAGGAGGGCCTAGGCATATACTTATGAATTTTTAGAACCTTTTCTAATTTTTGTGTGTTTTGATCAAATATTGATGTATTATTTGCATATATTTGTGTTCCTTTACTCAATTTTGTAAATATCATCATTTTTTATGGTTTTAGACTAGTGTTTGGGCTTCCTTTAGCCAAATATTGATATTCATTGAAGATCCACGGATATTCATGCAAAGTTAGTTCATGGTTTGCATATTCACCATGTTTAAGTTTTGTAATATCAATTTTATACAAAAATTTATTGGTTATTTGAAAATTTGAGTTTATTCAAGATTATAAGTGTAAATATCCCTCTCATTCAATAGTCTAGACATATCTTTGAGCTTATTTAGTCAAAGATAGTCATGATTTACATGTATTTTTACAAAATTGGCTTAATGTGTAAACTTAATCATTGTAATTTGAAAAGGTTGGTTTGATTTGTCATATTTTAAATATGTTTCAAGGTCAAATTATATAATTACTAGATACTAGACTAAGGTGAGCATAAAAATTAAAAGATCTAAACCATCTTCTCCAAGTCAGGGTGCTCATTTGTTCAACATATGGCCTGGCTAGGTAGTTCTTCTATAAATGTTCTTGGTCAGGTATATGACATACCAAGAAACCCTAAAAGGTATTTCCCTTATTTTAATCCCAATAACATTGTCACTACTAAAGAGCATATTAAATCATTCAAGGCTATTTTAAGATTGTTAAATGTAGCTCATGAAGATGTAGCATGTAGATTGTTCTCATTCACTTTTAGAGATGTTGCATATGATTGGTTTCTCAACATATCTTAGAATTTAATTACTGGTTGGAATGACTTTAATAATATTTTCATTGATCAATTTGGAAAAATTATCAGTCCATGCACCCTTTACCAATAGTTCATTACAATTAACAGGAACTTAAATGAGACTATACGAGCCTTTAATGCTAAGCTCCAAAATATGTTTAGTAAGACCATGGATCCATATAAACATGATTTGGATTTGGATTTAGAGATTTACAGGGATGCCTTAGACCTTATGACCTATGTGTTATTGAAAAGATATACAAATGTCATCAATACATTAGCATTAGCTTATGTTGAAGCTATGATCATTAATGACCAGCTATAACCCCAAGTTCAAATGGCATACTACACCCCTAATTCCAATCAAAATATACCTAATCTAAACTAGCCTCTAGTTTAGAACTTATTACTATTGATTCATCCATATACTAGATAAAACTTGGGGTTCTTAAATAACACTACTAGTTGGCTTCAGCCATAAAATTAGGTAAATCTAATACCCAAAACTAGTAGTAATGCTCTAATTCATGAGCTTGAGACACCATATAATTAATATGACTTTATATTAGAAATTGTCTAAAAACTAAGCTTTGACTTTCTTCAAATACAAAAACAAGTAGGAAATATAAGAGAGGGATCTAACAGAAACTATACTTCTCAAACATTTAATAAGCCCCCAAACGGGTTTCATGATGATAGCAATAATGGATCATTTAAAAACATACACAAGAATTTATATGATGTGGATTTGGATGATCATTACAATTTTTTTGAATCATCTCAAGGTGAAAGGGATATAACTAAAGTTGTGCCTAACCAAGACAATATTGTAGGGGCATCTAGATTTGTAAGGACATATCAAGGTTTCATGATAGAGGCTTTTGATTTTACATTTTAAGAGGAAAATGAACCTAAAGATATTATAGAGGAAGGAAAAAATCTTCAAGATGAATAACCCATGAACAAGATCAAATATGATCTAACTTTTATTTAGAAAAAAGTTATGAGGATAATTAATATGAAGCCACTAATGGAATAAAGGATACTACTAAATAAGATGACCATGGGTAGCAATCACACCAAGATTTCTTGAAAGAAATTGAGGTGTCCCAAGAAGGCAAAGATGTTTTGAAAATCCCAAAACTAGATGATCTATAACTCAACTGGGTTGAAGAGTTTCCTTTCTTCATTAAGGATTTAGATGACGTAGTTGAAAGAGATCAACAATTTTCATATTACTTCATCAAAAAGTTTAGGAGTATGGGACAAACATGTTTTTGATGGTAAGATTCCATATGAGCATCATTTAATTTATTAAGATTAAGAAGCCTATTGTGATGCCATGCAATATTTTTATGCAAACATTGGTAGTCTATTTCCACCTTAGAAAGAACCCAATGAAAACATCATTATATGGATTCTAGTTAAGATACCATTATTGAGTGAAGATGGTATAAGCCATTAGCTATCTATGGATGAAGTAAAACTAACACTCCTACTATAAAGTAGAAGTTGGGAGGAAGATGACTAGGTTTTAAACCCATATCTTCAATATAGTTATTGGATAATGGAGGTGAGAATTCAAGATACATCATAAAAAATTCATTAACACACAAGTCTCCCATATGAGAGATGCCATAAAAAGAAAACATCCATGTTTAAAGGATCTGTAGTAGACTAAATAACTTTCCTTTTGATCTTGGAGGTAAGTACTTTATGGATTTAGTGTAGTGCTTAGTTTAGTTTCTTTCTTGTTATTTATTTATCATTTTTTTCCTTCCTATCCCTTATTGTTGTATAGTGCCTGTACATATTTGTTTGCTTGTTTCCTTTGCTTTAAGCTCCCTTACTTCCCATGATGTGTTCCTAGTTTCTAATAGGTCTTTTGGACAGCCCTCAACTAGCTTCACTAACTTACTCAAGAAATCCACAAGTTTAAGAATGTAGGTATGAACCCTAAGCAAGTTTTGACCATGGATTTGAAATACAATTTATATGTTATATTTAAGAGAAATGGGTAAATACTAGTGGTTAGATTAAATTTTCCATAAGATCTTAAACATTTTTTTTGATACAAACTTGGATTTAAGAGAATTTCACATATGGGATGAAATTTTAAACTATTATGACATATGTTTACACTTATAAAACATTATTTCTTGGGATGAATGTTGCAACCATAGGTGATTGTATGAAAATCAAATATTTGATGAAATCCCTAAACCCAACTAAATTGGTTCCTAACCTTTGATGGAAAGCTAAAAATGACCTAAAAAAACAAAAATAAGATATTATTGAAAAATTCAAAGAGCTTTATAAAGTAGATGTGATTCAGGTAATCTCCACCAAGGCTATGGATGTCTGGTTGGCATTAGAGAAAGGCTTTGAATGAAGCTAAATGCATCTCTATTAGGGTTACGAACACTTAGTAGAAAAGTAATTCCCAAGCCTATTCTAAGATAAATCATGGTTATTAATGAATATCCAAACATGCTATAAGTTAGTGTTATTAATCAAAGTCATAAAACCTAAAATTTGTTCCTTGAATCCCATAACAAATAGTAAGTGGAATCAAAGCACACACACAAGATGACTAGGTTTTGATTTTTGATCCCAATTCCACATGTGCAGGATTTGTTTCAACCATGAATTGATCTTGATAATAGTATTGACCACATGGAATTGGTAATCTAGTTATCTATCTGAATTAGAGTCTCTAAATTCTAACATAATGTTATGTTTCCCCTAGAATTTTCCATTTGTTGAGGTCAACATACCCCCATTCCTAAAGAATGGGGACCTTTTTGTCAAAATATGCAAATTTTTACATATAAATTGAAAAATCAACTCACCAGAGTGTCATTAACATATTTTTCACATTATTTTTATTTGAATATCATCCAAACCTAGTTTGGTTAGCATATTTGTGCATAATTCTAGTTTTCCCTTTTCTATAATTACTTTGGATCTTTATGTTTTCCATATGTAGGTCCAATAAGGTTTAATTGAAATGAAAAATGCTTGGGTTTCATGATTTTAATGTTAAATTGATTCTTTACTTGATTTTGGTCTATTAGAAATCAATTCAAATTGTTAAACCCTTAGTCTAAATTTAATCTAAGTACTTGATTTGAATCTGGTGGGAAATTTTTACATGGCAACATTTAAAATAAAACTATGAACATGCTTTATTTTTATCTTGAGGCTTAGTAATGTTTTTTAACATGACCAAAACTTAGTATAACAACCAGGCTTAGTCTGTTTTATGTCCCAAATCCCCTTCATATTTTTGTTATTCTTACAAGCTAAGCTAAATGCAAGGTCCTTTTGTTATGTTTCTAAATTTTAGGAATTTTATTTTTAGCATTTATTTTTTTGGACTTATAGTTTTACAACATTTTCCCCACAATGATTTTGATAATGTGCCCTTCAAATTTTTGAAAGTGCCCTTTAGATTTTTAAAAGTGCCCTTCAAATTTTTGAAAGTGCCCTTCATAAACTTTTAAAGTACCTTTCGAAACTGTTGAAAGTACCCTTCAAAATTTTTGAAATCTCCCTTTAGATATTATAAAAGTACCCCTCAGATCTTCTAAAAGTGCCCTTCATAAATTTTGAAAGTGCCCTTCAAATATCCTAAAATTACCCTTTAGAATTTTTAAAAATTACTAATTTAGCCTATGAAATAATTCACCTGAGATAACTTCCCTAAGAAATTGATTTCATCAGACTCTTTTTTTGTCATGATCACTTTAATAATTCACCTAAGACTTTGGATCAAATACTTTATTTATTAGTGTGAATGAGAACATTAATCTAGGACTTTAGTTTAAGATATTATTATTCCCATGCCTTAACTTTAATATTTCCTATTGTCTATAGAAATTGGTCTCACTTGGATTAATGGAGATATTTTTTGGTATGATCATGGCTTCACCACCTTCCAATGTTGCTAAAACTTATTGCTTGTGTTTTAGGATCAATGGAATATCATTTGGTAATAAACATGTTTAATTTTTTCATGCTTCAATATTAAGTTGATCTTTATTGGCTATTGGTTCAAGATTAATTGGATCCATTTTTAATCCATGTCTAAAGTTTTAACCTAAGTCCCATTTTGAATTAAATTAAAACTTGTATGGGAATAATTATCCATGATATAGACTTATCTTAAAAACTCTATGATATGTCTCTTTCATTTCAGGGGGTCCTTTTTATTATGATCAAAGCTTAGCTGAAATGTTATCAACCTAATGTCTTAAGTCATATTTATTTAACATGAAATAAAATAATAGTATGGAAACTTTGTACTAAGTTATATATGTTCCTTGAACCTTAATTAACATTGTGCATCTCTATAGGATCTATGATCCACATTTTCTTGCACAAAAATGATCTAAAATTATGTGATAAATCAAGGTTTTAACAAATCTCAAGTAAATGAGAGACCACCAAGTGTCACACACAAGAATAAAAATGAACCTAAAAATAATAAGTGGCAAGTGTAGTAAATAGTCTTGAGGACATGCTTAAAATTGATGGTCGTACACCTATCAAAGGCATTCACATAGATGTCAAATAATGGTCATGTGGAAATAAAATAAAGATAGTAAATGGTCCTAAAAATGAGTTTAAAATTGATGGTCATGTATATTTCAATGGCGTTTCCATGGAAATCAAATGATGGTCATGAGGATGTCAATTTTAAGATAGCAGAGAGTTCCATAGACAAGCTTAAAATTAATGGTCACGTGCTTGTCAAAGATGTTCATGAAAACATCAAATGATGGTCAGGAGGATATCAATTTTAAGATAGCTAATTAGATCCAAATTATTTAAAGATCTATGAACTAATTTGATTTATGCAGATGAATCAGATGGTGTTAGATCAAAGCTAGCTTTTCAAAGGTAATAGTTAGTTTTGTATAGAGATGAGCAAGATGGCATGGGAATGCTATGGATATGTGATATCAAAGCCACATGGGTTCAATATGCCAAATTAGAGACATTACAAACCTAGAAATGCAAAGGAAATTTGATCCAAGGCCCACTTGTAAGTAGTTTAGTATGACATGGTAGCTTGAAGGAGTGTTTCCTAAGGGAACATGGAAATCTATTTTGAACTTAGATACAGAGAATGGGATTACTATGGGCTAATAACATCAAAGAACTATGAAGATGTTGCAATAGTGTAGGTGTCCCAAAGGTTAAGAGACTTAGGAATATTATTCATATAGTTAAATATTATCCATTTTGAAAGTGGGATATTTTGCTTGTAAAGGCATGTGATATTTATAAAACACACTACCTATAGATCAGTTCATTGGGAAATCTAGTCTATTTCTACAACATTTGTAGAAAGGATAGTTGTCCCTACACCTATAATTTTTTAATTGGTTTAGATTGATCGACATGCTTCCTTACATATTATAAAAATAACATTGTCAATGATGCTAGGAGGGAGTTTTTGAGCCAAAATTGGTGTAAACTTTGAGCAATTAATGCAAGAGAGGAATTCTATAAATATTGTCCATATTCATTTGTGTCATTTGTTATTATGGTTTATCTCTCACTTACTTATTCTTATTTCTATATTTGAATGGTTCTTATAAATAATTAGTGTGAAAATTTTAATTACATAAATTTTAACTTGTGCTAATGCTAGGTTGATTGAAATTTCTTTGGTTCATTTTGTTTCATTTACTCTTCTTGCATTTGGGCTAATGATGTTTGCTTGTAGGGTAATGATGCACAGTACCTAGACTACTCTGATACCAAATGTGATGGGATGGTCATCATTATGCAAATAGGGCTAAACTATAGAATTAAGATAGCAGACTAAAATGCCATTCAAAATATCCATCCTTAGCTCATAGGCAATAGACATGATTTCCATTCATCAACTCAATTTTGCTTGTCAATATAGCTACCTTCACTAAGGCTTAAAACATTTAACTTTCACTAATTAGGATTGTGATTACATCCTCTTGTATAGGCACATGCTGCTTCATTCAACTCTCCTCTACAGGCTTGAATCTACGGACTCTACAGGCTTGAATCTACGGACTCTGCAGGCTTGAATCTACAAATTCTATAGGAAGGAAATCTATGGACTTTGTGATGCACTATCATCTAAATTCATTCTAATTCAGTCTACATATCTCAAGTATATAAATCTATGGACTCTGTAGGAAGGAAATCTACGGACTTTGTGATGCACTGTCATCAAACTTCATTCTGATTCAGTCTACATATCTCAAGTATATATTTATCTTCATCTTCAAATCCCAGCCTACCAAATGGACACAGACATTTATAATCTTTAGATTTGGCCTCTGTATGCATATATAATATACAAAATGGTTACCTTACTTCTCCTAATAGCTTTACCATGTAGACATATTCACTTTCCATATTCAGGTCCTGTGTGCTTGTGTAAATATGCAGTCACATATTTCACCAATACTCGACTCTACCTCCCATCAAACTCTATAACAGAAGATATGTCACTCACCCATGGCCTGACAGCTTCCTTATTTGGCTTCTCTAAATGTGTAATCATCTCTTGAATCGTGTCTTCTATATTCAAACAACCATTTACATATTTTATGGTTGAAGACCATCAATAGAAGAAAATTTGACCTTCATAGGCTCAACCTTCGATATGTAGCAATCTTGAATACATTTTACAAAGACCAAAATACAACAACATCTTCAGTCCATACTCAACTTCTTCCCAAAAATAAGAATTCACTTTATGCATCATGAGTCAAGACGTTGTCATGAGTTATTTAACATAGCCAATTGGATACATCCTTTATCGGGCTTGGTTTTAAGGATCAACGAATAGTGATCTATATGTAGCAAAGCAAGACTCTACCATGAGTAAATCCCAACACCATCTATGCCCATGGTTCTAATGTTGAGCTTTAAGCTCTGCTCATGGGCTCAACATTTTCCAATAGGTCTCCCCATTGCCAATGGTATCCATGCCCTTCAGGCTCTTCTTCACCATGGTTAAAACAAATAATATAGGTTGAATGGCCTTCATTTTCTCCTTTTCTCCCTCTTGGAGATCCTCTTCTTTCTCTTCTTACATCTCTTCCCTTGAATGAGAGGCCCCTTTCCTCTCTATCTTTCTTTGTACCTCTGTCCTCCCCCTAACTAAATTCTCTATTTTGCTCTTTTGAAGAGCCTCCTTCCTAACCTCTACACCCAACTTGGGCTCAAACAGTTTTTAATTTGTAATAATATACTAATTTGGAGAAGACTAATATCTTACGGTTGAAATATTTCAACCATTCCCCTTGATTTACTCCACAAGCTTCCTAACGTGGGATTTTAAACTAACTTTTACCTTTTCCACTCTTTTTACTTTTAACAATTACAATTACTCCTCCTTATACAACATTTTAGAGGGAAAATATAATAATTAGAATTTGAATTCAATCATCCCAACATAACCACGTCTTGCCAAGATATATGTAGATGCTCCTGCATCATATTTTCCCTATAGAAAATATTTGAACCTTAGTTCAAATGAGATGCTTCCTCCATGCATTAGTCTTCACTCTGTGCTTGGATCCCAATGTCTTGTTGTGAATGATAATGCTAGTATTTGTCTTTGATTGTATTTGTTTTTCATCTTCTTGCTTTTCTTTCTTTTCTGGAATGTTCTTCCCCTCATCTCTTTCTTAGCTACCATCTCCTACTTCCATGCTTCTTCATCTTCATACATGTCTTCTAGATCTTCTTGTTGTTCTTCTTGTTTCATGAGCTTCTCTAATGACTCATGTCTTTCATTCACTTTGGAAACCTTCATACCTGCATACAAAACATTCAAAGCCACCTTAGAATCAAAATCTTTAGGCTTCACATTCTTGCTCCTTGATCAAAATTGTCTTGACCTCTTTGCTTTGCTCTTGTCTTGTTTCACTCTTCCCAGTAGTGTCTTCACCATGGCTTGTACCTTCACTCATCTTTCTTAAATGACCAAACAACTCCTCCAACATCTTCAACTCTTCCTTTAGTGAGATCTCATCTATCTCACTATTCTCTTAATCAAACTTGGGCTTATCAACTTGAAAGATTGTTTGTTCCTTACTATCCTTATTCTTCATCTCATCTTTTCTTAGCTTGTCTTCACATAAATCAACTTCTTCAATATACTCATCAAATATAATTGAAGTACCCTTACCTTGTGTCTCCTCACTCTCTTCAATCTCTACTTGAATCCATCCTATTTGTTCTTTATTTCCAATGAGTCATTGCTTTGCTACATACTCTCCCCTTTCCTCATCATCCATCCATTTGGAACTCTCTCCTTGTTCTTTGGTATATCTCTCAAGCATCCTGTCTTCATGGAATGCTTCTTCCATACTCACCATCTCTCCTTCATTCTCTTGGCTACTAGAATCACCTTCAATCCTCTTCCATTGATTTCTTGGTGTTGTTACCTCAACACTCACATCTTCTCTCTTAGCCTTCTTAGGCACCCACATTTGATTCTTTCTCTTATCATTTGTCTTCTCAAACCATGTAGACATCCTTCATCCATGCTCTTGTACCAACACTTCCTGTTTCTTGGGAGTTTGCTTCTTCCACCATTTAGGCATCACATATCCATGGTTATTTGGAAACTTCACATTTCTCTTTGCTTCTTTAACATGCATATCAAAGTTTCCATGGTTATAAAAAAAATCAATTTTTGGATTCACCTTTACCTCCTTAATGGGTTGCTCCATTAGTTCTTTGACTTGCATAGCTTCTTGATTATTTATATTTTCTTATTCCTTTATGCTTGGCTATTCTCTTTCCTCTTCTTGGCATTCAATAGCATCATGGAATTTATCCTCATCTTCCATCTCTTCTCTTGCTTGTAGGGGTTCCTCAACACCTTCCTCATGCATTAACCAATGCATCTCTTCTTCCTTATCAACAACAACAAACTTTTTCTTTTCTCCTACACATTCACTTGTGTACTTGGTGTCTTCTCTTCCACCAATCTCTTCATTTTTCAAGGCCTTTCTTTTGACCTTCACAAGGCTGCTCATACCTGCAAGTACCCATGCAAAGACAACATTAGATATAAAAACAAGAGACCACAAGGTCCCTATGAGTGCTCTCTTCACCAAAACTCTTATCTTTTCAAGTGCTCTTCCTGGCACTTCATCTTTTATTTCTTCTCTTCTCTTGTTCTCCACAATGAGAACCTTCTTCTCCACCTATTCCTCTTGTTACTCACTTGGCAACCTATTCATCCTCTTGAAGCCTCTATGGGCTTCTCTCTTCTTGGCAATATCCTTTTGCCTTCTTCTCCTCTTCACTAGGAGATCAATTAGCCACTTCAACCTCTTCCTCATTGGCCATATCCATGCTTGCTTGTCCACCTACATCCAAGACTCATATCTATCTATAAACTTAGCTAAATCTCTTTTCAAACTAGCAATCTCTTTATCAATTTCAATATTGGCCATACCTCTCTTCTTTTGGATGCTTGTTTTCTTCTTGGTGCCCTCATGTACCTTGTTGCTCTACTCTTTTCTCAGCAAAATTTCCATTTTTGAGATGTTCACCCAAGTCTTTTCCACCTTGGTCTCTTGATCCCTTCAGGTCCACTTGTCTCACCCAAGCCTTTCTCCTTGACTGGTCTTTTGACAATCTCTTTGATCTCACCTAGGCCTTTTGTATCTTAGTCTTTTGATCCTTTTCTCAATCCTATAGCAAATCTTTATACAAAACTTTAACAAACACAAATTACAAATCTAAGCTTACCTTGCTTTGGATCTTCCTCTTGAGCATTCACTATGCTCTTCTTCTCAAGCTTTTCTTGGCTCTTCACTAAGCTTTCCTTGGCTTCTTCTCCTCTTAAGCCTCAATGGCTTGACTGCCTTCCTCTCACCTGTTTACTTCTCAAACACAATAAACTCAAATTAATAGCAAAGATTACTCATACCTTTCCTCCATAGGATCTTCTAGTGCTTTGTCCTGCTGATCCCTTTGCCAAATCCTTCACAATTGCAACATCATTAACAAGTGCAACCATTCCAATGATCTCTTTTCTTAATTCTACAACAACTTATTAATAAATTATCAAATCCCAAGAGCTTCAGGCTCTGATACTAAATGTGATGCACAGTCCCTAGACTGCTTTGATACCAAATGTGATGGGCTGGTCATCATTCTACAAACAGGGCTAAACTGTAGAATTAAGATAGCAAACTGAAATGCCATTCAAAAGATCCATCCTCAACTCATAGGCAATAGACATGATTTCCATTCATCAACTCAATTTTGCTTGTCAATACAGCTACCTTCACTAAGGCTTAAAACATTTACCTTTCACTAATTAGGATTGTGATTACATCCTCCTGTATAGGCGCGGGCTGCTTCATTCAACTCTCCTCTATAGGCTTGAATCTATGAACTCTACAAGCTTGAATCTAAAAACTCTGCAGGCTTGAATCTATGAACTCTACAGGATTGAATCTATGGATTCTATAGGAAGGAAATCTATAGACTTTGTGATGCACTGTCATCAAACTTCATTCTGATTTGGTTTGCATATCTCAAGTATATAAATCTATAGACTCTACAAGAAGGAAATCTATATACTTTGTGATGCACTATCATCAAACTTCATTCTGATTTAGTCTGCATATCTCAGGTATATATTTATCTTCATCTTCAAAGCCCAGCCTACCAAATGGACACAGACATTTATAATCTTCAGATTTGGCCTCTGTATGCATATACAGTATACAAAATGGTTACCTTACTTCCCCCAATAGCTTTACCACGTAGACATATTCACTTTCCATATTCGGGTCCTACATGCTTGTGTAAATATATAGTCACATCTTTCACCAATACACGACTCTGCCTCCTATCGAACTCTATAACAGAAGATATGTCACTCACCCATGGCCTAACAGCTTCCTTATTCAGCTTCTCTAAATCTATAATCATCTCCTAAATTGTGTCTTCTATATTCAAACAACCATTTACATATTCTATGGCTAAAGACCATCAATAGAAGAAAATCTAACCTTCATAGGTGCGACCTTTGATATTTAGCGATCCTATATACATTTTCCAAAGACCAAAATACAATAGCATCTTCAGTCCATACTCAGCTTCTTCCCCAAAATAAGAATTCACTTTATGCATCATGAGTCAAGACATTGTCATGAGTTATTTAAAACAGCCAATTGGATACATCCATTATCAGGCTTGGTTCTAAGGATCAATGAATAGTGATCTATATGTAGCAAAGCACATCTCTACCATGAGTAAATCCCAACACCATTTATGCCCATGGTTCTAATGGCAAGCTTCAAGCTCCGCTCATGGGCTCAGCATTTTCCAATAGGTCTCCCCATTGCCAATGGTATCTATGCTCTTTAGGATCTTCTTCACGATGGTTAAAACAAACTATATAGGCTGAATGGCCTTCATTTTATCATTTTCTCCCTCTTGGAGATCCTCCTCCTTCTCTTCTTACATCTCTTCCCTTGAATGAGAGGCCCCTTTCCTCTCTATCTTTATTAATACCTCTATCCTCCCTCTGACTAAATTCTCTCTTTTTCTCTTTTGAAGAGCCTCCTTCCTAACCTCTACGCCTAACTTGGGCTCAAATAGTTTTTAATTTGTAACAATATACTAAATTGGAGAAGACTAATATCTTACGGTTGAAAGATTTCAACCATTCCCCTTGATTTTCTCCACAAGCTTCCTAACGTGGGATTCTAAACTAACTTTTACCTTTTCCACTCTTTTTAATTTTAACAATTACAATTACTCCTCCTTATACAACATTTTGGAGGGAAAATATAATAATTGGAATTTGAATTCAATCATCCCAATGTAACCACATCTTGCCAAGATATATGTAAATGCTCCTGCATCAGGTAAATATTAGTTCTTATTTTCAATTTCCTCATTCCTTAGATGTTTTCCTAATGTGTGATAATATTTGACCTCATGTTATTTCATGTTATAGATTGTTTAAGTGCATGCTTGGAAGACATTCAAAATTTGTCATGATGTTTGGGATAAAGATAAAAAACATCCCTTTTCTTCCCTACCCTTCCTTTTGATCCTTTTTTTTCTAGATCACTCTAGTTTAACTTTCATTGTAAATACCCATCATAGGTTATTCTTTAGATTAGTTCTTGATCATAATTCACTTTTCTTAGCATAGATACTTCATAATTTGAATAAATATACTATTTGGCCATGGTGGCTCCCAACCACCAAACATTATATATATAATGAAATAGTCACTTGTTTTGCCTCTATTCCATCAAAGATACTAGGATTATCACAACCTATAACTCATGTGTTGAGTTCTTAAGAATTATAAAATGATGAGTGTTCTTAAACACACTAGGTAGATGTGATATATATTTAGGCATCAATAGGATCTAAGATAGAGAAAAAAAGTTATGAGTTGAGAAGAGATAAGCTATTATCAAAGAAGAGAGGAGCTTTTACCTAAAAAAAGAGAATTTAGTGGAAAATCAAAGAATAAGAATGACAATAAATAGTTAGTGATAGCCAATGAGAAAGATAAGAGTAAATCAAGGTATCACATTACTATTATTTATATTAAGGAAAGATAAGAGCTATTAGTGAGCTCCAAATTGTAGATTAAGAGTACTTGGTGTGTTATATATCATAATACATTACCCTATAAGTAATAAATATTAAATACAATAAAATATATTATATTGAATACTTGTTTTTTATATGTTTATTTAATATTATTTGTGTGTGCTCCCTAAGTTATATCATTGTCTCCCTCTCTCACTCCTACAAGACACTAATCTCTTGCTAAATGTAACTAACATGACCCCATCCAAGATCCTCTATTCATTCACAAATAAGTGAGATCATACAGGTTTTCTTCCTTATGTGATATGTTATTGTGTGAACTGGTCCAAATTATGCTAAGCTAGACTCACACAACATCTTGGCACCTTGGTGACTATATTTTGTAGAGATTTTTTGTTTTAATTGTCAAGATTAGGTTGTCTTTCATTTTTTTAAAGGTAGAATGACATGATATGTTTAGGAATAATTTTGAACATATGATCTATATAATGAGTGGATTGGAGTTTGACATGAAAGCATCAGATAGGTGAAAACTCAAAAGGCATAGATATGATGGGAATCAATAGGTGAGAATGGTTGGGTTGGACCACAAAAAATGGAAGATTCCACATCTATAAATTTTTTAAGGACACTCAGAGGAAGGGAATGTAATTATTTAAATATCATGTAGAGATAATACAGTTTTAGGAAAATATCAAATATTCAATAAGAATAAGATTTGGGAAGAGTTTAAATAATGAATAGATGTTAGGAGACTAGTAGAACAACAATTGATGTCCCTAATCCTAGTACACAATCCCATGCATCCCTCTCAAAATCAAAAGAGATTTTCTAAGATCCATAAAGAGTGAAATATAAAGAGGTGTTCATAGGGACTCCACCTGAGTAGGTTTTTCATGACCCCCTACTCAAATGAAAAATAATAAAATTAGTACACATGTTATGTCATCAAATAAGGCTCAAGATAGGATCTACTATACTATAATGTAGTGTGAGATTTAACCCTATGGGAGAAGGATAAACCATATGTGTTCCCAAAGGAAACACCCTCTCAATGTAGACTATGATCATAATAGTCTAGTAGATCTACTATGCCCTAGATATTAACCTTTTAGAGTACTATGGGATATAATATAATTTAGACCATGTGCATAGGTGTGAACTCATTTAGAGAGAACAATGGATTGTCTAGTTGGAGTATAAGGCATATAAGTTTTCTAACACTCTATGAGGATGAGTGAAAACTTAGTATCAAAAGGTGGATCTCATTCAAATAATGAAAGACTTTACCTTCCTCAAGGCCATGATTCTAATGGATTTGACATCCTAAAAGTGGAGCACCAATATTTTATTACATTCAAAAATATAAATTAAGAGGATTTAGATATGGTACATACCTATGATTTAAGGTTTAATACTTGGTCTCAAATCTCTCATATGATCTTCAAACACTCAAGCACACTTAGTGGTTTATTTATGGGTTACACCCCCCCCGCCAATTTGACATGATTTTTCCATGATTGAGTTTTTGGAGCCTTATAACATAATAGATGTGATTCTCAAAGATGAATGCACATAGGATATGGATTAATAAGATCAATTAAGATTAGAAACACATGTTGAAATGATGAGTCAATAGTTTTAACAAGTTATGGTTGTGCAAATTTTCAAAACAAGGGATAGGGATGGTAACCCATGCAGACATATAGTGCATAGGTGTTCACTCATACAAAAATATAAGTTTTTCAATGACATGATAATTTTGTGTCATGGAAAATGGAATTAGTGATAATAAGTATTAACCATGAACCACCAAGAAGCATCCACCTATAAACTTCACTCTAGCATGGGGTTGAAGAGGAAATTATCCCCATCCACACTCATACTATAAGTTTGGATTTTTTTAGTCATTTCCATTATGATTTTATAACCCTTCCTTTTATTCATATTATTTAAAAATAAATAAGGTATATGATTTCCCTGACCTCTATGTTAATATTGCATGATGAATTACATTAAGGAATATGGCCAATAAGTCACGTTATGTGCATAAATACTTGAAGAAACATAAAACTGATTCTACACCCCAACCTAATAAATGTATGAGAATAATTCAGACTAATACACCCTTATGGACCAACCCTTGTAACCAATAAAAATAGTCTAAGTAATTACAAGTGGTTATATAGGCCTTATAAATTGATATCTAGTTGATCTAGAGGAGAGAAAAGTTGGTTTAGGTGAAACTCTAGAAGGTTAGAACATCACTAGATTTTCTCTCTGATCAACACGTTTAGGAGTTATAAAGGAATAAGTTATTTAAGATTTATTTACCATGACTAAGTACTCCTATAATACTTTTAATAAGTTCCCCATGTGTGAGGAATGGGAACTTGACAAAAAACTACACCCTAAAAAATGATTCCCCAATAAACACTACAAAGTAGGTGATAACTTCTATCAACCTTACTTAAGATGCAAAAAATATTTGACCTACATCAACATAGACTAAAATAAAATGTGCCCCTTGGTTATGGTAATCCTATGAGGAAGATGATTGGTGATGTCATATGGTGCACTTCAACTTCCCCCTTGATCTTGACATGATAGATGACCTAGTTTAGACCCTTTGTAAACTATCAGTAGTAGATGGTAGTAGTCATAGATTCTTAAGGAAAACACTCCTAAGGAAAAATATGGTGCCTCATATTTTAATTTCACTCTATAACCAATGAATTTTCACTCCATTGATTGGCCTCATACCTATTTTTATCCCTTGGGTTAAGATTATGAGACTAGATATACATGAGTAAATGTGCACACCTAGGGTGAGAAAGGTGCCCTAAATCATAAATAAATGGATGGATAATGTTGTAACTTATATTAAAATGTAGTCTAATTAATAAATTGGTCATGATATCTTTGATGCCTTAACAACCAATGAACAACATGAAGTTAAGTCCCTTACCTACCAACACCTCAAAAGTTGTCAACTTTCATCAACTTGGGTGTTGAAATATCCTAGAACCATCATGTAATATGTAATTTGGTATATCATGAAATAAATATTTCTTATCCATAATTATATCCATTTCTATTAGTTGTAGAATCTATTTTTGGTTAAATTATGTGCTCACCTCTTAATATCTAGTTGGGTGAGTCGAGTGGGGAATTTATCTATAAAGTTGTCATGCTAGACATCTAAGTATTTTTGTTAAGGTTGAGAGTTCCATAAAATAATAAAAGTCATGTTTATGCCACCAAAAATAAAGTTTTCATCAACACCCAAATATACACGTCTCTATGTAATACTATGTTGAAGGACTAGACATAAATTTTAGTGTGGGGTAGGATATGGTGCCAAGAAGAAGAGAATAAAGGTGTCTAATGATTACATATAGAATAAAAGTGTGTATTAGTAGATGTTGGGAAGTTCATGAAAAGAATAAAAACATGTGGAAGGATTATGTGTGTTAACCAAGTCAAAAAAATCAATATGAAAGTAAAAGTGTTATGTTAGTATATAAAGAATGAGTATATCCAGTTATCCAACTTGATGGACAGAGGAATGATAATGATTGAGATAATGTAGTGAGGGATGACATGATATTATTCCTAATCTAGATTTATTATTTTTATAATTGAAATACAAGGGAAGTGACTCAATCATGGAATGATAAGTGTGACAAGGATCGAGGCATGTGAAAGACCAACCACTTGTCAAAATTTCAATATTTAAATCATAACTTGGAAAAGCTACCATATGCATATTCAAAAATATATATACATCTATCAACATACCATCCATATCAATTGATTACTCCTTTTACATCTATATAAGAGTGGGAGGGCAACCCATGGTATGAATTTCCAAATTGGGAAAAAATGTAGAAGGAATAATTAAGAACTTAAAAAGGTATCCATGAAGGGATTTATACTAGAGAGATAACATATAAATATAAATAAATATGAGGAAGGAGGAAATAATACCAAAATGGTGAAAAAATTGGAGGTTGGATAAGAGGAACTAGAGCCAATGAGGTGAAGACACCACACTATACAATGGATACAACTCATTTGATTTAAAGAAGGATATGGAATGGAATGTCCCCTTTCTATTAGTATACCCCATTAAAATTAGATACCTTAGGAAATAAGAGGATGTAAAAGGATCCCATTGGCTAAAGGGAAGATATGAATGGAAGATGACTCAGGATGGATTCATGGGATCCATCATACATGGATGAGTAGAGGTAGGATAATAATAGAGAATATGTGGATGATTCAGGAGGATCTCATGCACAATGTTGATCTAAATAAGTGGATATGATATATCAAAGTTGGTTAATTTTAATGCATGTAAGGATAATTGGTCACACCATGACCCAAGGATGTATGTAGTGGTGTTTTGAAACTGGAAGAATTAGGTAATTTAAGGATAATATCAAATGGAAAGGAAATGAAAGAATATTATAAATATCTATGCTACTAGTCCAGTTAGTATTTATCTAGACTCATTATGATCTTAAATAAAGTCCCTAGGGGTTAGGGCCCAAAATGGGAGTCTTCCCCAAAAGGATTTATTATATATTTAAATAAACCTTAGTAAAACACTATGAAATACATGCATGCATTTAAATTTATGTAGGTGATTTTACATATCTAAATATATCTTCTTAAATTATTGGTGCCAAAGTAACTAGTACCCCTATTAAGTATGTTAGTAATGAGATTAAATCACTTAGAAGCTTAGGACAACATAAACCTTCATAGGAGGATGTATAGAGAAAGGTTGTTGAAAAGCACAACCTAGATATTAGATGGTAAACATGGGATAAGTAACCTTTAGGAAGAAGATAAATTGGTCATTTATAGAGAAACATGATGAAAACACAAAAATAATACTCAGACCCTAGGCATGTAGAGAGAAATGGTGGAGGCCCTAAGCAATAATGATACTTAGTGAAAAAGGGCTTGAGCTAGAGGAAAAGATGGAAAAACATCAACTAGATGGGAGAATATTCAATAAGGTGTGTTGATATGGATCCAAAGATAAGGAAAGTGTCTCATATGGAGTCATAAATAAAAGGATTACATAGCTACATAGTCATAGATGAAGTAATTACTTATGAATAAGGTTTTAGGGTAGTTGGATTGCACAAGGAAGGCAATCAAAAGAATAAGTCATTATTTAGGGATGGATAACCAATTTAGTGTGAGGTGATGTTGAACCCTAAAATTGACTAAGTACCTTATAAATTCCCAGTTGACTAATTCAAGTGGGTTCATTTCCACTATCTAAGAGGCACACACAATCCAAACCACACATCTTATGTGCATGCCTTATAATTACCATTAAATTAGATGTCATCTATCATAACTATGTTATTTTTTTATATAAGGAAAATTGTTTGGACCCATACAAAATTATCCATGTAGACCTAAAAATGACATAGGGAATTAATGGGTAAGTGAGAGGTGGATTGGATAGCTAAGGATCCTAACATGGAGTTATGGTGGTATGATAATGAATGACATGGTTATTGTCCTTGAGATAATTTGGAATTTAAAATATTGGATTGGGCATGAAAACCAAAGAATAAAGGTGGAAAGTCTTGAAGAGAGAGAAAAATAAGTCAATTAAGAAGAGAGATAAGTTGTCAACTGAGAAGAGAGGAGTTTTCAACTAAAAAGAGAGAATCCAACTAGAAAAGTAGAGAATAAGAATGACAGATAACAAAGATTGAGAGCCATCAAGGAAAATTAGAGTAAAGTAGGGTATAACACTACTATTAGATTGTATTAGGGAGAGATAAAAGTTATGATTGAGATCTATATTTTAGAGTGAGGGAACATGGTGTGATATATATAATAATTCATTCCACTATATGTAATAGAGATTGAATCTAGTGAAATATATTATATTGAATACTTGTATGTTGCATGCTCATCTAATAGTATTTTTTTATTAGATCCCTAAGTTATTTGGTTATATCCCTCTTAAACTCCTACTGGAAAATAATCTACCATTACTTGAAGCTAACACAACCCCAACCTATATCCTCTATTCCTTCACACCTTAGGTGAACTTTCAAGGCTTTTCTTCCTTATGTGACATGTCAGTGTCAGAACTAGTCCAAGATGTGTTGAGCTAGACTTGAAAAACATCTTGACACCTTGTTGACTATATTTCACCAACACTTCCTTACTTTGAACCTCTAACATTTTATATATACAAGGAGAATGGAGATCCAATATAACATGTGAGATAATTGTTTATGTCCTACTAAAAGGTGGCCTAAAATTATAGTTAATTACTTAAGCTATTCCCAATAAGTCTTAGAGGAAAATATATCAAATGGTTCATGAATTTTATAAAAGGATTAGTAACCACATTTTCATACTTATCTAATAATTTTTTTAGACAACTATCCTACAATGTCAAGCATGAGTTCAAAATACAATAATTTTATAATACCAAAAACATAATCAATATAGTATTTCACCCTTATTTCAAAGGTGGTTAATCTTTGTTAGCATATTCCATTTCACAATCCCTAAAAAATAACTTGTTAGTATCTTTATAGCTATCCTAAATCAAGAGTTGGCTTTTAACGTATAACTCCATGATGTAAATCCTTTTGGCAAGATTATCAAAAAGGGCATACAAATTGATAAATATCTCAATACTATAGGGTTAATCAAAATATTTTCCAAAGATAATAAAAATCAAGCCTCTTCATTATAAAATGTAAAATTATTCAACAAAAATAAAAATGTGGTTGGCAATAGATTTACAAATTCTAAGCACATATAAACCATTCATAGTCCTAATCCTCTCAAATCTCAAAACACATCACTTATCACTATACCAAGATAAAATTTGATTCCATATCTTAATAAAATATAATATACATCTCTTGGTGAGCCAATAGGTTGTGTCCTTCACAAAAACATAGCTATAAATATGATCATTTTTTCAAAAACCAATCCCTAAGATTAAAGTAAATTTAATTCTCCATAGTATTTGTAGTCATAGAAAATGTCCAAATTGGTAGTTTGAGTGTGGCTTGTAACACCCCATCCATAGGTCCCTTTTTCATGCTCTTATGACCCTTTTAGACACCTTTTTACTCATTATCAGTCATCTAGAACCTTTTGAATGGTCATTCTACCTCAGCCATACAGTATTCCTTGTGCCAATCCTATTCCCCTAGGTCTTAAGCCTATAGGATAGAGCACCCCAGTTGGACTATAACACACCATAGAGAAGTTTCACATTTTTGTAAATCCTATCCATTTGAACTTTGAGCACTAATGGCCATTTTCATCTATCCTTATCCTTAATTAGATCATCCTTGTGTGAATACATTTGAACCATGACCAACTATTCCCTATAAATTCCCACTCAAAGCTCATTTATAGATGAGGTGACCAAAACTTAAAAGGCAATCAAGAGTAAAAATAATTCTATAAGGTAAACTTCCCTATTCTTTGCACATAGTCACCCAACATAGTTTTTAACCTACTCAAATCCTCATACCAATCCCTAACCACCTCAAATAGTATCAATTTGGAATTTGCATCTACATCACACTATTACATAAAGCACACTAGGTGGGAGAACTACATATGACTTGATACCTCTTTAGAGTATTGGTATGTAGGAAACATGCCCACATAAGGGGTATGGATTACACAGTCGGTACATATTTGACACTAACCCCCCTTTTTTAAGTGACTCAAATGACATTTTATCAGGCATGATGGAGGGTTAGGGTTTAAAGACAAAATCAGCTCCACAACAAGTTTCATCAATAACCAATGATTGATTTTTCATAGGGATGTGCACATAGGCACAATGCAACTACCGAAAAAGTTTCAAGTCTTTATGATCAATTTGGAAAACAATGGTAGGAATGGAAAATAGTGCTAGACACTAAAGAATCCACTTTTTAGTGCTCTTATCCTTTCTCCCAAAAAAATTGAAATTCATGTTTATGACATGTTCCCAGTCCTACACAACCATTTTCTACCTCTATATCAACCATCTTAGTCTATTTTCTAGTTAAGTTATATTTCTTCTTATTTATTACAATTTTTAGAAAGGTGAAAAAGGAAAATAGTTACACTAATTAGGACTGTATTTATTTCTATATTTTGTACTAATTTATTAATCCAGACCTTAACTAAATCAATAATAAAAATCCATTATTCTCAAATAATTTAAATCATTTGGTGAACCTGACTTACGTCATTTATGCATAAAAACCCAAAAAACCCTAGGGATAATTCCTTTCTGATTTTACCAATATTCTTTTGATTTTTCCTACATATATAAATTAGAATTTCACATTTAATTTTTAAAATTCACCATAGTAATTTTAAACATCATTTTATTTCAAACCCTAGTTGAATATACTATGTCCATTTACTTTTTGAGGTATCACCTTACATCTAAATTAGTGTCATTCTTATTTTATCATAGTAATTCACAAGTGCTCCTTTCAAAGACCTAAGATGTCTCTACTAGGTTCAATGATGTACATGAATGCAAATTTTTTTAATTCCTTAATGTAATGTTTTATCATATGCCTTGTATGCCTAATTCACTTCCTTTGTAAGAAGGAACACATACATGCTATTCCTTTTATTGATCAGCTTTACATGTATTTGTTTACACCTCTTGCCTCACCTCCCTTAGAGCCTTTATCCAATGTTGATTCATGTTTCAAGGTCCATTTTTCTCTTCCACAAGTCACTACCCATCATAACAGATCCCAGATAACACTCTTTTTCCCTCCACCACCTTCACCTATTGATTATCTTTGCTCTCCTCATATAGCTACTACTATCCTTATACAACTAGTAGATAATGCAGTTAGAGATATTACTCAACATTCCACCATGCCTCCTCCCCCTTTTTATGAATCCCTCCACCCTCCTATTCCCTCCCATCCTAGGCCCAACCTACCTACATAGGTAGATCTGCACATGGCATATGATATTTTTAATTAGTTGAGAAACACACTAGCTAAGATTTCCATGTTAGAACTATGTTAAAAAGTAAATGTGTTTAAGTACATTCTTTATTAGGCACTCACTAAAAATTTTATGCCCATTGATTCAGAGCCTTCTTATTTTCCCTTTATGATCAACACATTAACTATAAAACATGTTATTTATTTTGATCATGAGGAAATGCCTTCACATATAGTTATTGATCAAAATTTACCACTATTCATATAAGTTTAAATCAAAACTAGTGTAGTTAATAGAGTTTTAGTTGATAGTGGTTTTATACTTAATATATATATATAATAGCACATTTTTATATACCATGGGCATAGATATGGATTCCATGTAAAATTCATATAAGAACATTAGAGGGTTTGATGATATACCATTAAAGACATTAGTCACCATTGCTTTAGATATCATGGTAGGGCTTAAAACCCTCTCCACATAGTTTCAAGTCATGCTAAGTCCTCTTGATTATAACCTTTTACTTAGACAACCTTCGATACATGTTATGGGGAAAATTATTTCCACTCTTCATCGATGTGTTAAGTTCTTCCATAAAGGATACCTATACACATTCCCAATAAATAACTATTCATTCAAATATTGTAGAATTATAGAGTCATATTTGACCATTTTCTCAGATGGGACACCTCATATCATAGTTCATTCACTAGCTCACCTTATTTTTCTTGAAAAAATACATACATATGAGGTAGGAGATACTAGCACATCTTTCACTCTTCCACTTAAAATTATTTCTTTAGCTCTAGATAATTATTCATTTATAGTAGCTTCAGTCATTTTAGTTACTCCATTAGTCATAGTTCTTACACCTATTATAATCACACAATCACTGATAGATATTCTAGTAGTCCCAATTGATTTTATAGATACAACTCTTTAAGAAATCATAGTAACTTCACTAGTTATAGATACTCTCAAAATACTATCATCTTATCATACTATAGTTGATGAGACTCTCATATCAAAATTACCCCTTGTGGTAAATTCTAAGTTAACATATGTGCATGATGTTGATATAAATTCCTGGGCTACTTTAGATGATGATAAAACACCCACAGTGATAAATGACTATTTGTCTAGATTGAGATTTATACCAGTTGGCCCAAGAGAGTATTCAGATGACTCTAGATCCTTCATCACACATATTGTATCAATTTTAGCATATTATACTACACTTTAAAGATATACTCCACATTCATGGCCATAGATAGATCACTTGGCACATAGAGTTCACATGGTTACCTCTATGGATATAGAGATAGTCATTTAGATTCAAACAGGTAGCACATAACATCAACGATAGATTATGCTACAGATGTTACTTGATCATGGATTAATCACACTACCTGCATTATAGCACAAATCTATTAGTAGGTTATCATGGTAGGATGGTCACCCATTTTGTCTCTTTCATAGAATCAAAGGCCATGACATAGACTCATGTACAAATTTTTTGTAGATATTGGATAAACTACAAGTTCAAGGTACTATTCAAATTATATCACCATTAGTACTAGCTCTCCCACTTGCAATAAGGCTAAATTCTACTAGAGCTAAATTCCATAGAGGATAACCAACATAATCACCACTAGATTGAACCTCAGTTCACCTTTAATAAGATGATACCACTATAAGTGATATATCTTTGACTACACAAAGATAATAGATCTTACTAACACTTGAGGAGATTGCCACCATGTATACAGAGCCTATGGCATATGATGATACTTATGATGATGATCTTGAGTAATTCGATGATGGACATGATCCCTTCCTACATATTCATCCCCAATGGGATCCATCCTTAAAACCTTTATGCCCTCTAGCTTAGTCTTTTACATCATTGTGTACATATTTCTTTACACACATTATTGTACATAGTTTATTTTTGCTTACTTGTACATAATTTAACATCTTACTTGTATATATTTCTTTCTACTTACTTGTACATAATTTCTCAGCTTACTTTTACATAGTATCTTTTTACTTGTACATATCTTATTTCAAAATACCAAAAACAATACAATATTTAAAAATACCAAAAATAATATAACATGTCAAAATACAAAAACATTCAAATAACTCAAAACACCAAATACTTTTCAATTGCATGCATTATCTATGCTTTACATTTCTACTACCATGCTAAACTTATATTTTGTTGTTTTATTTTATTGTTTGTCCATTTATCTACATTACCATGCTTCACTTAATCTTATTGAGTATGTGTAGTAACACCTAGATCCTTGATTGTTTCACTCTACCCATTGAGGGGGCATCCTACTTCTACATTCGAGACATACATTGACATATCTACCCATTAGGGAATCTTCTACATGAATACACCATCTAGGTTATGTCATTCCTACACCACATACTTTAGTTATCATGTTGATGTAAATTACTTACTAGATTTCATAAATTATTCTATCAAGAATCACTAGTATATAACACTTATGTATTTCTTAGCATCTACCTAGTTTTGTACTACATGTTTTACATAATTTCACTTCTTAATTTGATCAATTAGATGTTATAGTATTTATATAATTTACATGACTTACTTTCTTTCTTTGAGTAGATAGATGTGATTACATTTCTCAGTTCTTGTTTTGTTACTTATGTGTTCCTTAGAACATTTGCCAATGTCCTTTGCTTGTACTCTTATATGTTCTTGTGGCCCTCACACCAATATTTCTTGTTTTAAATTGTATGTGTGTGTGGGTATTTAAACATGCCTTTTATGCTTTCTTTTCCTAGTTTGAGTGACATGTGCACATCTCCCTTGTTTGTGGCCCCTTGGCCTTTTTTTATGCTTCTTACTTCCTGTCTTACGTGCTTGTTTGCTTGTTTGATTCTTAGTTATTTACAATTCCATGATCCACATCATGCATTATCTTTCCTTCTTGGATGCCACAATGGACATCATGCTCCATATCTCCTTGACAACTAGCTAGATTTCTAGTTTTATTTTAATATATTGCACATTTTATTACATTGATACATCTATCTAGGAATACCCATATTGATCTAATAATCTCCAACACAAACTATGCTATATATTGAGACATATTTTTTATCATCATTATTATATCATGTATTTCATATAATAACACACTTAAAAGGATCTTTCATCAAATGGAAATCATTATAGGGTCTTCATTCCTACCCTTAGAAGAAGGGGAAACAAATAGGGGTTTTGTCATAGAGATCAAAGCCATCTTCTAGTCAAAATTAGTTTTAAAAAAACTTAGACTAGCAATCAAAATTTAGAGCATGTATAATAGACCCAAAAAATAGGGATGAACATAGAAAAACTATTAGAAATAGTAAAGGACAAGATCACCCCATTCAGACTATAATGCCATACAATAAAATGTCCACTTTTTAATGCTCCTATCCAAACATCTAAAAACCCAAAATTTTAGAGATAGATAAAAAGGTAAGATCAAGTATAGTTTTTTCAACTACAATCTAGTTTAGATTGGGTAGTTTCAAAATAATTTTACTCAAATTATCTAGATATAATGGGAATCATGCATGACATGATGGCTCTCACTTCTAGTTTTAGACTGGGTAGTTGATACAACTTCTAGATCAAAATCCATGTTATAGACACCCGTGATTATATTCAATATACATGGCACATTTGCCTTATTTTATTTCTAGTTCATTATATTACCAATGTATTCTACATAGTTACATGTTTTATTCTATATATATATATATGGTTGGCATCATTTTGGAGTGGATTACATATAGGCCTAGTTCTCACTTTGAGAGTGGTTTTCATACAAGCCTAAACTCCACCTTTTAAAGTGGCCAAGATTAGCCTAGTTCTTAGTCACATTTGGATATCCACACCACATTATCATATTATAAATATTAATGAGCTTCATGAGCCATCTCATATGACATGCATTCATACTGGTATCTATTCATACTTCACACTTAGTGGGTAATGATGGAGCCAAAAGACTACCTAGCCTTTATATTCTTAAGCCACCTACTCAGAGGGATTTGAAACATAGTCTAAAAATTTATTAACACATGAATGATCGTGTAAATTCAATACATATTAGGTAATAATGGAGCCAAAGGGCTAGCCTTTATATTCTTTAGCCACCCTTGGGGAATTGAGAACTCAACTCCATTCATGATATTACTCATGGTATAACATATACCCAATGTCACTCAACATCTCAATAGGTTTTGTATTGGTTCACATACCTAGTGAAGTGTATTCTTTCCTTTCTCTTCCTCTCTCTTTTACCCAACTTTTTACATTCTTATTTTAGACATAGCATATCTAGTAAGAACTAATTTACTCCTTATTTTCTCTTATAGATGTACACTTCACAATGTGCTCTCTCTACACACACTCAACATGACACATCTTCATGGGCTTCACCCTTATAAGTAAGTTCAAGTACACTTTTTATTTATCCTTTATCATATTATTTAACTTTGATGCATCACTAGAATAAAGGAGGGAAAATGTAGTCATATAAAATGACCAAATAAGTAGTTTGAATGTGGATTGCAACACCCCATCCATAGGTCCTTTTCTCATGCTCTTGGAACCCTTCTATACAACTTTTTTCTCATTTTCAATCATTCAAAACATATTGAATGGTCATTCCACTATAGCTAGACAGTATTCCCCAGCCAATCTTATTCCCCTAGGTTCTAATCCTATAGGATATGAGTACCCCATTTGGACTATAGCACCCGATAGAGAAGTGTCCCATTTTTTGTGGTCTTATCCATTTGAACTTTGAGAACCAATAGTCATTTTTACCCATTCCTTATCCTTAATTAGGTTGGCTTAGTGTGAATACATCTAACCCATGACCAATTATTCTATAGAGAAGCCCATTCAAAGCTCATTTATAAAAAAGGTGACCAAAACATACAAAATAATCAAGAATACAAACAAATCACTAATTCAAACTTCCCTATTCTTTGTACATAGTCACCCAACATAGCTAAAAACTTACTAAAATCCTCATACCAATCCCTGGCCACCTTAAACACTATAAATTTGGCATTTGCATCTATATCACACTATTACACAAAGAACACTAGGTGGGAGAACTACATATGACTTGATCCATCTTTAGAGTATTGGTATGTAGGTATTGTGCTCACATAAGGGGTGTAGATTGAATGTTTAGTATATATTTCACACTTACCCCATTTATCGAGTGACTCAAATGTGATTTTATCAAGCATGTTGGAGGGTTAGGGTTTAAAGACAAAATTATTTACAAAATGAATTCTATTGATAACTAATTCTTGATTTTCCATAGGCATGCTAATACATGCACAATTAAACTACCTAAAAAGTTTTATGTCTTTGTGACCAATTTGGAAATAGTGGTAAGAATGGACAACAACACCAAACACTAAAGCATCCACTTTTCATCACTACTTTCCTTTCACCTAATGAAAGGCATATTTAGGTTTACACCACCTTCTTAGTCCTACATATCCATTTTCAACCTCTATATTAGCCATCTCAATATGTTTTCTAGCTAAGTTATATTTAATCTTATTTATTGTTATTCTTAGAAAGGTGAAAAAGGTAAATAGTTACACAAATCAAGAATATATTTATTTTTATATTCTATACTAATTTATTAATCAAAATGCTTAACCAAATTAGTAATAAAACTCCATTATTCTCAAATAAGTTAAATCAATATCAATAAAATTAATATTATGACTTTCATGGGATTAAGAACCACTCTAACTAAAGGTTTGTGCATATTAGTAAGTATATATAGGACCTAATATATCAAGGCAAGATATAAGTTGAATAAGATGTGCCATCTTGGAAGAATAAAAGTCTTAGAATTTATCAATACTCATTTTTAAACCATGACCAGAACGAAAATAATGCATAATAAGGCTAAGGTTAAACCAACCATATCAATTTCAAGATAAACCCTTATAACTATGAATCTATTGTTGATCATATTAACCATAAAAATCATCAATTCACCACCATTAATATAATATCTAAATCTTCCAAACATCCTATCATTCAAGATTGTCCATATCTTAAATTCAAAGGCTAATCCCCTAAATACACCACTATCACTAGACATGGTAAGGTCACTTTCATAAAAGTTCCTCTTAAGTTCACTGTCCCAAAATGACATCTTAAGGGCACTATCCCAAAACCACCCCCTAAGGTCACTATCTAAATATCCCCCCTACATGATTCTAAGGATGAATATAATCTCATTCAATAGTATATGAAAACCCTTGCACAAATATCCATATTAGAACTTCTCAAAATTTCATATGTTCATAGGGACATCATAGAAAAACTCTTACATAAGTTAATATTTCCAATCAACATTGACCTTAATCAATTTAAATAACTCACTGTCCATCTATCATCCTCCCAATAGCTTACATTTGACCAAAATGAGATTTCACCAGTGGGTCTTAAACATAATAACCCCTTTTATATCAAGTTTCTCATTTTAGAGCACAAAATTAAAATATTTATTATAGACAATGATTTTAGGGTCAATATTTATACTCTCAACTTGATCAAGTGCATGATATATTATCAAACATAATTAAAACATAACATAATTATAATCAAGGCTTATGATGATTTTGAATGATAATTATCAGGGATAATCTATCTTTTAACATGTTAGATGTGGTTACACACCAAACATTTATTCACATGGTGGATATTGAACTCCATTATAAAATCTTTTTGGGATGTCCATGGATCCATGAAATGCAAGTTATACCATCCACACTCCATTAATGTATTATTTTTCTTCATTTGGGCATTTAGGTTATAATTACTGGTGATTCACAACCTTACCAATATTACAAGATGTTGGATGGATGATATCATAATGTTATTTATAATCCTACTACCAAGATTCCTCCTCATACCATGGAAAAACCAAAATTACCTAATGACACCAATACTTAATCATCTTATAACCATCTTGATTATCTTCCATCCACCTCCAATAATCCACCCACCATTTCCTACCTTAAAATCACTTCTAATGTATATGATGAATATAAGTTACATGATTCCTTCCATATCAATAATCTCCTCTTATCACCAAAAATAAATGGATGATCCATCAATATGAATATCAATGAGGTATCACATCAATTTGGTAAAATAAATATCAATAAGTTTGGGATCATATCAGATGAAAATAGTGATAGTTTAGATGACTCTTAGTTATATGATGATGGTCTAACATCCTATTTCCATAATTTGAAATATATAAAGACAAATAGAATGTGTGAAATCATGAAATATAAATGAAAATTATTAGACATCAATTACCAATGGATTAGATAACCCATACCAATCAAAGTCAATTAGTTATCTCATGGCTTGGGATATAAACTACTAGGTGGTGGCCCATTCAATGTTGTTATATACCTAAGTTTTTAGGTAATCCTCCTTCAATGATGACATTGAGATATGATTATTAAACATCTTATACTATGGCCTTGATATGAAAAACCTATTAACTAACACAAGAATTTTCACTATTAACCTAAACCTTTGCTACCCCAACTTGATTAATTAGGACCAGTGATATGACCCATCTTTTAACCTATTTCAAAATGATGAAGCAATAGTTATATTCATCAAACTTTAGGATCATTACCAGTGAATGATCATAAAAATGGGTTTGACATTAGTTTATACATGTGCATATTTTCAAGAACAAGTAGAGTTATTTAATTAATAAAAATCACAAGAATCAATAAAAAAATATCAAAAATATCAAAATGACCAAAAAAATCAAAATATGAAGTCGTCTAGTGAAAACATCTCTAAACCACTAGTGGAAAAACAAAATACATGTATATAGGTGAAAACCTTTCTAGGTTTCCAATAGACATGGAATTATACTTTCCTCAAAAACATAACATTGGAATAGTGAAAAGACCCAAAATCATACAATTAGATGATTCTCTTTGTACCAAAAAACAACAAGACCATTTATTAATATTCTCAAATAATTTTCTAAAATCATAAATACATCAAAATAATTTAATCTTCCCCCAGATACAACATATTTATAGATTGTATCAATGCCATTAGTTCAATAAATAATTGATGTCAATATAGGTACTAAATAGAACCCAATTATAATCAAACTTCAAATCCTATTTAAAATTCTTAGAGAGTTTATAAACATCTTTGCATGGTCATATATATATATATATATATATATATATATATATATATAGGGTCTATATCCATCTCTAGTAGTGCATAATCTTTTTTTCATCCAAATGTTAAACCCACCAAGTAAAATTAGACAAAAAACCATTCAAAGCTAAAAATTATATAAAAAGGAATAACTACAAAAGTTCATAGAAAATGGATTCATCTACCTAATCAAATATTCAAATTGGATTTCCAACTTCATACTAGTAAATGAGCCACAAGGTGGATTGTATTTACATGGAATTTAGAGATATAAATAAATCATACCCTAAGGATGACTTTACACTTACCCACATATACATGATCATTAATTCAATAGATTAACAAATAATACTATGACTCATGGATGGATTCTCAAGTTACAAACAAATCAGAATTACACTAAAATTTCAACACAAGACTACATTCACCACTATGTGGGGAACATATTGTTATCAAGTTATGTCATTCAAATTAAAGAATGAAAGCAAAACCTATCAACAAGTAATGAGATTAATATTCTATGAAATGATGCATGACATTATCAAATACTACATCCATGACATTTTGTAATAATAAAAAACTAGGGCAGAACATCTTCCAATGCTCAAAAGAATTATTGAAAGACTAATAGAATGTAATGTCTAATTAAACTCAAAGAAATACATCTCTGGCATAACAACAAGAAATATTTTGGGGTTTAATGATTCCAATCAAAGCATTGAGGTTGATCCAAAAAAAATTGAATCAATAATTGAAATTTCTCCACCACAAAATCTCAAGTAACTTCCTAGCATACAAGGAAAAATCCAAGCCATTCATTCATTCATCTCTTAACTAGTTGATACATGATGTAGAACTATTTCAATCTCAAGAATTGTTTCATAAATAATCTCTTGATTAAATTTAAAACATTGATAAACTTAAATAATAAAAAATACTAAATATTATAAATAAGATTCCTCACTTATAATGCCTCTTAGTTTCTTAAACTTCTACACAAGGTGTTAAGATTCAAGCTTGAAAATGATTTGAACATCCACTATATGATTTAATAAATCATTAGTACATAATGAGGTTGAACCCATTTTTCAAAATTTGACTTCAACCTTCCATGAAAATTTTAGACTCACCTTGTTGAGAGCACAAGGTTATAACCCTTACAAGCCTTACAAAGAGTAAACACCAATTCTTCTTTTACTTCCAATATTTAATCCTTTATATGACCAAGATAACACTATTCAAATTAATTTCTATATCCTTTATTGAGTTTAACATTTCTTGATTTTGATGCTAATTATCTTAATTACTAGTTTCAATGGATTTCATGGATTGATATTTACTTATATCTAATATTCAATGCATAATCCACTTACTATAACCTTCTCTTAGAAACAAAATACCAAAAATTCTTATCTACAAGGTTTATGTTTATTTTCTTACCTTAGCCGACTATGTTTTTTATAATATCTTGGTCTATAGTTATCCAATCGATAGAAACACATATTTATTAGATTACTAACATCCAAATTCTCATGCTATCTAATTTTTATATTTTTTCATTGGTTCATTTAAAATATATAGACAATTTTCTTCATTCATTCTAGACAAAAACTCAAAATTTATGTATTATACACAGTCTGAGTTTTCATTATATCTCTCTCAATATTTAACCAATAAACCTATAATTATACGCTCTATAATAAGGACACAAAGTAACATATACTATCAAATTAGCATTTATATTTAGATAGATTTTGTGATATAGTTGTTTTTTCTAGCCAGGTTCTACTTTTGATTTTTGCATAGTCATAAAGAGCCTAAGAGCATCAATTCAATTATTCTTAAAGAATAAAAAATATCAAGACTTTGTTTCAATTTTATCAAATTATATACTAATGTAGCCTTCTATTACAAACCTCACTTCTTTTCCATGCATGTATAGTTACATAAAATAATTCACTTTAATGGATTATTACACAATTGTAGAAGATTCTTGAGCTGAGAGACAAATAAAAATGATCGTGCCTTTCCTAATTTATTAATCCATAATTTGGGTTTATTGAGCCTATATATGAGTCTATGCAATAAAAACTTTGTATCTGAGATATAAGATTCAAATAATTCCGACCTTTTAAATGACTCTTTTTGTTTCAACTACATTCCATACAAATTTTATCAACTCCCTGCACAATAGGTCGAGTCTCATACATCCTTTACATCTATTGTCTCTTAGTCTACACAATTAACAAACTTCTATGATTTCCCTAACAAAACTTTTAAAATCATAATAATGTAATCAAAGAGAATTGAATTGTATCCTTATATTATGCTTTGAAAAATACCTTAATCGCCAAACACTTTAAATAATTTAAGAGTATTCACCTCGTGTATCTTTTAATAAACACCATTGAATCATCACAAAATAAAATTATATAGTATCAATTTGGGTTGGTTATATATTCAAGCCATCCTTTTGAATATCCTAACAAAGGTTATTGAGTATCCATATAATTCAAATCATGTTATTCCTCTTGTAGAAAAATTATACACACTTCACATAGTCATGATCTTAAAGGATTAAATGCATATATTTACCTCATAATCTCATCATAAAAACTTCTATTTTATTGATAAAATCATTAAATATATATATACAATCCTATATTCATATAATTACATAGTCATAAAATCCTTTTTCAGTTTTCCCCATTGCTCACTCTCCACTATTTGATTTATACATATGGTAGTTTTATATCCTTCTATTTGATAGGTTTGATCCCTATCTTGTCTCAACTAATATACAAACATAGGATGCATGATATATGAGAAACCATGTTTCTCTCAAATTATTATCCTTACTTGGCATATGCTTTTATTGTCTTCTCCAATGTATATATGAAGTTGTAATGTTTTCACCTTTACATATGGTAACAACTCTGGAGAACTATTACAAAGGTCCATACCCTTTTTCTAATGTATCATTATCCTTTAGGAGGCTTACAATCCATTTTAGTATAATTCAAATATTTGAATATAATTTTGTGAATTGACCTATTTCTTAGCAAATGAAGCATTACAAGCTTTTTCTGACCTATTTACTTATTTAAATCAATGCTCTCATGATGCTCCTACATCAGACTCCCTTGGTGGGAAAATATTTGATCTCTTGCTCAAATGAAATTTTATTTTCTTATTTTTCCTCTTCCAATATTTCAATACTTTATTTTCATCTTTATGCTTAAAGTTATCCTTTTATATTATTTTCTCTTGTTTGATTTTATATTCAATGATCCCAATTGACTCAAACTTTTGTTCATCTTCCTAAATGAAGTCTAGTATATATAATTCCATCTCCTTCTCTACATTATCCTTCACACCTATACATACAAAACTCAAAACATAATTAGTTTAAAAAAATTGAGGCATTATTACCCCTTCTCCTATTGTCATCTTTTTTAGATATTGTTCTTCAACTACTAACTCATCCTCATCTTCATTGAAGATCTTTGAAAATTTTATCTCAGTTGGTTTGATGGATTCCTCATCTCCTATGAGGTCTAAATTGTCTTATCCTTTCATAATTGGATGCCAAATCAACTCCACCTTTGTCATGTCTTCTCTTTCAATTTTTTTATTCTATAACTTGATTTACAATCAATCCTTGGATTTTATAAAATGTGAGAAGTGTTTCATATGTATCATCCATTACAAGTGAAGCTAGAAATGTTTTTATTATTTCATCATTTTACTACAATTGCATATTAACATCCATGTTATATGAAAAACATTTATTCCCTAGAATCCATTTATATCTTCTTTGATCTAGGTTTTCTTTTTCTATGCCTTCAATAAGGAATTCTTCTTCAATCTCAATTACTACTTCATTAAGCATCTCTCCATTTTTTGGGTGACATATAATTACATCACCATGCTCTGATATGAAATCATTTTATTAATAATAATGTTTCCAATGCTTTTCAAATTCTATGACCTAAAATTGGGCTTCATCTCCATTCACTTTTATACCTATATTCACACATGATAATGTCAAATTCAAAACCATAAGTCTTTATTACCTCTTTATTTTCCTCCTTGGATTACTTTCATAGAAATCTATTTTGGTTCCTCCTTTCCCTTTTTTCAAGGATTTTTCTGAGAGGCCACTTGATCTTTTTTTTAATCCTTATAGAAAATCTTTGTCTATATTCTTCCATCACCTACATTATGCTTGATAAGACCATTCTCATCTCTATAATTTCTCTCTCCATGTGTATTTACTTCATCGTCACTTTTTATTTTATCTTCCTATGGAAACTAACTTCTTCTAAGCCCTTCATCCTCTATTCTCTTTACTCTTTTTCTTAGGTCTCACTTGGACTTATTTCCCTAGCAAGTCTATTTCACCCTGTTATCTAGAACTTCTCCTAGGTCTTTTTGACCCTACTCTATTGGTAACTTACTAGTCCTTTCCCTTAGACCTTTTAACTTCCCTAATCTCTCTTTGAGCTTACCTTGAGATTTCAACAACTCTTTATATTATTTCAAGACTTAATGGCTTTAAGGGATTCTAATTTCCACTTTTTCTTCTTACCTTGTAAGGTTTCAAAATATCTCACTCTGCCTCTTTATTTTATCTCAATTACTACAATCAATAATTTTTAACAAATCCTTGTAAACAATCTCATACCTTTTTCTAGGATATTTGTATGTTGAATCTCCTTTGCCTAAATCCTTCATATATAATTGGATCACATCAAAAATTTACCCTATAACATTTTCAAAATTTGATTAGTTTTCAAAATTTTATGCCTTTCCAAGAGAGATCCTTATTCTTATACCATAAAATTATGTAGAACTTTTCCAATCTCAAAAATTGTTGCATAAATAATCTATTGATTAAATTCAAAACATTGATGAATTCAAATCATACAATATATTTCCTATTAAAAATAAGATTTTTTGCTTCTAAAACCTCTTAGTTTCTTGAACTTCTACATAAGGTGTTAAGATTCAAGCTTGGAAAGGATTTAAAATTCCACTATATTATTTAATAAATCACTAGCACATAATGAGGTTTAACTCATTTTTCAAATTTGGCATCAACCTTCCATGAAAATTTTAGACTCACCTTATTGAGAACACAAGGTTATAACCCTTACAAGCCTTACAAATAGTAAATGCCAATTCCTCATTTATTTCCAATCTTTAGTCCTTTATATGACCAAGATAACACTATTCAAATCAATATCTAGATCTTTTGATGAGTTTAATCTTTCTTTATTTCAATGATAATAATCTTAATTACTCATTTCAATGTATATCATGGCTTGATATCAACTTCTGTATGATATTCAATCCATAATCTACTTACTACAACCTCCTCTTGACAATAAAACACCCAAAATTCTTATCTACAAGGTTTAAGTTTGTTTTCTTACCTTAGCCGACCGTGTTTTGGATAATATCTTAGTCTATACTTATCTAATCGATCCAAAACTAGATTTATTATATTTTTGACGTATAAATTTTCTTTTATCTAATTTTTAGATTTTTTCATTGGTTTATTTAAAAGTCATAGTCAAATTTCTTCATTTATTTTAGATAAAAACTCAAAATCAATGTACTATACACATTCTGAGTTTTCATTATATATCTCTCAATATTTACTCAATCAACCTATAATTATACTCATTGGAATGATAACACAAATGCACTTATATTATCAAATTTTTAGCATTTATCTATAGATAAATTTCAATATATAGTAATTTTTCTATCTAGGTTCTAATTTTGATTTTTACACAGTCATAAGAGCCCAAGAGCATCCATTCAATTATTCTTAAAGAATAAAACTATCAAGACTTTATTTCACTTTTATCAAATTATATACTAATGTCCCCTTATATTCCAAAACTCACTTATTTTCCATGCATGCATAGTTACATAAAAAATTCACTTTAATGGATTATTGTACAACTATAAAATATTCTTGAGCTGAGAGACAAATAAAATTGATCGTGGCTTTCCTAATTTCTTAATCCATAATTTGGGTTTATCAAGCCTATATATGAAGCTACATAATTAGAACTAGGAATCTGAGACATAAGATTCAAATAATTCTTACCTTTTAAAGGACTCTTTTTATTTCAACTACATTCCATACAAATTTCTTTAGCTCTTTGCACAAGAGGTTAAGTCTCATATGTCATTTACATATCTCGTCTCATAGTCTACACAATGAATATACTTTTGTGATTTCCATTTTAGTATGCAAAAAAACTAATAAAATCAAAATAAATTAATCAAAGAGAGTTGAATTATGTCCTTATATTATGCTTTGAAAATACCTTATTCTTAGAACACTTTGAACAATTCAAGAGTATTTACCTCATGTATCTTTTTAAAAACACCATTGAATCAACACAAAATAAAAATGTCTAGTATCAAGTTAGGTTGGTTACACATAAAAATCATCCTTCTTAAATAACCTAACAAAGGTTATTTAACATCCATATAATTCAAATCACCTTCTTCCTCTTACAATAGAATTTTACACACTTCACAGGGTCATGATCTTAAAGGATTAAATGCATATATTGACCCCATAATCTCATTAGAAACACTTTTTTTATTAATGAAAGCATTACATATGTACATACAATCCTATATTAATATAGTTATGTAGGATTAAAAGCATTTTTTCCTTTTTCTCCACAACTCACTCTCCACTATTTGATTTATACATATGATAGTTTTATAACCTTCTTTTTGATAGGTTCGATCCCTATCTTATCTCAAATAATATACAAACATAGGATGCATGAGAGATGAGAAACCATTTTTATCAAAACTTCATATCCTTACTTGGCATATGCTTTTATTTTCTCCTCCAATGTATAGATGAGGTTGAAATTTTTTCACATTTACATATGGTAAAAACTTTGGAGAAATATTACAAATGTCCATACCCTTTTTCTAATGGATCATTAACCTTTATGAGGCTGACAATACCTTTTAGTACAATTCAAATATTTGAATATAATTTTGTGAATGAACCTATTTCATATCAAATGAAGCATTTAAAGATTCTTATTGACCTCTTTACTTATTTACATCAATGTTCTCCTGATGCTCCTACATCAATACATGTCATCCCTTCACACAAATTTTGAATAAAGGGACTGAGTTTCAATAATGTCAATTAGCCTTTTAAAATATCAAACAATATCTCTTAAATATACCATTGTTATTTATTCTAACACTTAAATACCCATTATTTTTTTTCATATATACTACTCATTTTGCATTAAGATCCCTCCTAGCTCAGCATGATAAACATGGAAAATAAATATCCATATATTATTTTATCACAACTTTGCTATGTTAAGAGATTAACCATACTTCCATAAAAAAATCATGCTTTTCAGTTGTTTTTGCATGAAAAAATCCACCATTACATGTTAAATAACATAAATAGGTTCATTTCCAAAGTGGAACCATTAAAATATCTATTATAAAAATCAGATCTAATAAGTATATTGGATAAATGGATAATGATTTTAAGTGACTTTGACATGAAGTAAATAAAAAGGTAATTAAAGGATAAGTTATAGAATATTAGTTGGTTGAATCTCTTTCATTATATATTCAAACACAAACTATTATATTTATATATGAATCAATCTTATATATCAATGAGTCACAAACATTGTAGCTTTAATTTGATGGATCCTTTACTACATATGGTTTAGGGGATGGAATACTTTTCATCGTGCCTCATGGAGACCTTATCTTAAAGACTTTTTAAATTGTTTTTCCTTATACAAATAATATAGTTGAATTCAAATCACTAATATTAGGGCTCAAACTAGTTATCTAATGGAAAATTCATTATATTTTAGTTTATGGTGATTCACAGTTAATCATAAATAAAGTCAATAATGAATATCAGACAAAAGATGACAAACAAAATTTCTATAAACTTTTGGTTGACAGTTGAAAATAGTATTTCAATCTCATGAAATTTGAATAAATTAACAAGTGTAATGGAAACAATCAATGTTTTTCATGAGATGTCATAAGATACACAACAATCCCAGTTCTTAATTAGGTCATTGATGATTCAAGAGTCTAAAATTCCTAAATCTTGAATAATATGTGAGATCATTGGACCCAATTAAAAATAGTTTCATTAAATTTAAAACCAAATTCATGATAACATCCCCACCAATCCTAAATTGAAGTCATTGTAAAACATTTATCCAAAAAGATGTTCATTTAACTATCCTTGACAACACACTATATCATATAGGATATGATCATACCCCAATGAGATGTTTGAAATAAAAGGGGGATTAACTATAAAGGAGGTTCATGATGTAATTTAGGGGTGCATAAGAGTGGAATGGTCTTGTATGCACCCTAAATTTACATGGTGTGACACTACTAATACAAATTTGATGATGATGCAATGACCTTTTATTTTGTGCTCCACAGGGAACTCTCTAGCTCTATCCTTTCCCCATGTTTATTGATTCATCTCTATACTACTTTTGGTCCCATTAATTTTGAAATTTTGATGTCATTTTCACCACATCTCAAAAAAAATGTGTATGAATAAATTGCTACCCTAAGTGATAGAATTGCCACTCTATCTTACAAAACCACCCCTTATGTTACACAATCGCCCTGATAGTTATGCAATATAGGAGGTAGTTTAGACATAAGAGGGAAGTTTTGAATTAGAATATTTGTGGTTTTTTAATACCTAGTGGTGGTTGTGTCATGTTAAATAATGGTTTTGAAACTTCCCTTGGATAAAGTGGTAGTTTTATCACAGTGGAAAATCCTTCCAAACTTAGCTCCCATGACTCTTGTTTTCATGTGTTTTATGAAACTAACATCAAGTTTCCTATATTTATCACCTTGTGTTCACCTCCAATAAATCCCAACTCACTCACTCTCCTAATTTTAGTCTTATTCAGTTCCTCTTAATTTGAATTAATGGTCACACTTAGTTGAACTCTTCCATGTAAACTCCATTGTCTTCTTATAAGGTCAATTTTGGGCTTATTTTAGATCCAAAAATTATCATTATAAGCTACTATTGAGAATATTTTATAGAAAAAACCTTTATACAATTCCCATAAGATTCATCCTCTTTTAGTTTTAATCTAACTATACAACTATAAGTGAAAAAGTGTTATTAGTGAAAATAAATATGACTTTACAATACAAGACATTAGCAAACCTTAGTTTAGATGCTCTCCATTAATGGATCCTATATCACCATTTTTCATCTTGTTCAAAATTCAATGCATCCTTCATATATATATTTTATAGAATTATACAAGAGCATATGGATTTATCATTCTGAGGATTATTCTATCAACACACTACTTGCACTTTAGTTGATTTATTTCAGAATCGGGTTGGAGTTATTTTAATATCCAATATTTATTTTCTCTATTAGATTAGATTTAGTGTAGATTATTTTTTTGTTAAATTAGTTTTACGTATTCAATAAAATAATCAAATTTTATTATTTTCATTTGGCTTTGTTACAAAAACATAGCTAGTTTTGGTTTATGCTTAAAATTCAATAGATTAGTCTCCTTTTGAATCAGAAATACATGTAGTCAATCATCCTAAAAAAGACATTAAAAATATCCATTTATATTCAACATAATTTACCTTTTCAAAATCCATACAAGTCTTCTACATTCTAAATAACCATCTAGGCAAACATAGAAATATAGATAATTGTAGGTGCATACACAAGAATGGTAGATTTTTGGTATTATTTGTTTTGAAGAGTTAAAAGAATTTCCATTTTCCTCTCTTAAAATAGAAGAATCATATTTTTCATCTCTTATTTATATTCTATAAGCTTATCTAAAAAAAATTATTTGTGATAAATTAGAAAGGGTGAAAGTTTATCCTAATTTGTTTATGAAAAGGAAAATCTATAGAAAGTGTTTTTTTGCTTATGTTATAGACCAAATATCTTATCAAATTACTTGTATACATAGATCTAATTTACACATTTATCTCATTCCATAAAAAATAAATAAAAACATTTCATCTAGTTGCATGTAAATAAAACTAGGAAATTTTTGCATAATAGCTTAGCTTATTTCTCTCTATCCTCAAATGCATTATAAATTGGAAAAAACGATAGAAAAAGTGAATTTTGATTTCATTTGATTACAATTTTTTTATTCATTCACTTCCAACACTTTATTTTCATAAAATAATCATTCATTTGTTAAAAACTACAAAATCCCAAAATTAACAAAATAAAACAAAAATAGTATCAAAAACCTTGCCATTACATTCAAGCCATACCAAAATCCTTTTTCATTTGTGCAAGAAACCACATGTCACATAATTCTTGTCCATTCACACAATCATCATATAACATGATTTGATTCAACATTCTAGCTATCTCAATGAGCTCATATGCTTTTAAATGGATTTTACCTAGTCTCTTTCAGATGACCCTTCCTAAGTCACTAGGTCTTATCTAGCACAGTTTATTACCTAGAGTTAAAAAACTTGGTCCTACAATTGTCATATAGTCTGATATTATTTATGAGTTTAGATATGAGTTATTTATATCCAATCTAATTCCCCACCTCATCATAAAGTCCTTAGTTACTTTAGAATAATAAGAGCACATCCCTGATCCACCTATCATTGTCCTCCTATAAAACCAAAGACATTATCATAATGTCATATAAGATTCATCATCTATCCATCCCCTCTTCTTCTCCTTGGTTCTACACTCATCTTATATAATTCACACTTAGTGGATGAATTTGGCTAAGCAGAGTCAACCTGATAGAGTAGATGTTCTCCCAATAGTCATTCAACCCAATGTCCCTCATTTTCATGAGCCTAAGATTGACTAATAACACTAACTTCTTATGATATTAGAGATTGAAGGTACTTTGAGCTCTATTTACACACAAATTCATGCTCTTAGTGAGTATTGGGATTCTACTAGGGTATTTTTATTTCATCATAAGAATCCATTTCCACCACCTATCCCAAATCCCTTTCCACCCAACAATCAACTAAACACCTAGGCCATCCAATATGTCAGATTCCTCAACTAGACCTCAGGGTGTTGAATGCACATATTAAAATGTGATAATTTATGTGTATAAAAATTGGTAAACGTAATGTGAAGGACTTCATCATTTATGTACCCCTTTCTTCCTAATCTTTTATTATCTTCTTCATCTTCTTTCCTTCCATTTATTCTATGAGTACCCATAAACCCCCATAATATGTCTAGACATGATATCAATGGATATATTATCTTAAAGGGATATAGGAGAATCCATATTAGCTATAATGAACCTTCATTGATGATTTATAATAATCCAACCTTTGACACTAGCATAAAATACCAATCCTATGACTACCCTCTTTTCAATTCTCAAACAAGGAACATGATTAATATCCAAAAGATACGTGATGTATCTAAAAGTCTAGGTAGCCATCCATACTCCAACACCATGACTCTTAAGGGTGGAAGCATGACCACTCATCACATGGATACAAGACCATCTATCATCTTGTATATCTTGAACATGAAAAGTATTTCCAAATATGATCATTACTTAGGAAGGATCCATTACTTAGAGTATGAGGTTGACTACATGCAAGCTATTACATATCCTCCTAGTAGGAATCAAGATGACTCTAACCTACCAATGACCCTACTGACACTACTTACTAGGATCCCTCCCTAAACCATCCCTTTAATTTAGCCTAATCTTACACATTGACCCCTCCTAAATTAGAGACTTATGGGTCCAACACCACCACCATTATAAATCAACTCATTATCACCCTAGTGGGTTATATTTATGACTTAAAAAATAATCAAAATTTTTTAATCCAAGGGTGGTCTAAAACCCTCTCACATCAACTCATCCCTATTCTCATCCCATTCAAATAATAACTCACCCACATCATAATAACAAAACTACACTCCCCCACTATTACAAGAGAGAAAGTACCACCATAGAACCATATCTCTCACCAACCTCTTAGAGATATTCTCACTCATGGGGTCCTCAACCTTAATGTCTCAAAAATCATTCATATTACCAAGTGCCTACTCAAACTATAGTAAGGGTATACATGTATACTCCACCAACACCAAAAAATGTATCAAACAATCTTATATTCTCTACACCTCTAGGCCATGTTATTTCCACATATAGTCATCCTCTATAAATATTATATGTCCCACCATATGTTTCACTAGGATACATTTATACCACCTATATGCCACCACAACAAACCACATACACTTTACCATAATAAGTTACAATACCTCCTACATCTAACAATGTCCCTCCATACTTCTAAATGTATTTTAAATCTACTTAACTAGATAATTATTCCTTAGCCTAATCCATACCACCTTATCAAGTTTATTCCACACCTTCTAGTGGCTATTAGGAAAACCCATACACTACCCCACCTCCTCATTCTAGTCTCACAATAATAACAATATACTTTTAAAACATGGGAACATATGTTGAATACTTTCAGGAGCCCATCAATATGAACATATGAGGACTCTTTATTTTGTGTCCCCTACCATAACTTTCTAAATTAAAAATGGAAGAGGATCCAAATATATGTGTAAAATCCTACACTATCACTATCAAAGAGCTCCTACCTTAGGATGGGGTTATAACAAAGATCTTTCCCAAGACTCTTGAGGGGATAACATTTGAATAGTACTATTTTCTCCCAAAGGGATCCATACACTCTTTCCACTAACTTATTGTTGAGTTTTTCAATGCATTTGACATGAAAAAACTTCTAAATAATAACATATGAGAGTTATTACATATAAAAAAATAATACAATGAATCAACGTCTTATTTCATCATGAGATGTTGGTAGGTTTTATATTCCTTTGTCAGTGCACCTAATATGGACCAATAATACTTATGTGATATTTTACTCCACTCCCTAAAAAAATAATAAGGGGGGATGTCTAGAAGTTAATGCATTTATCAAATGAAGAGGCCCTTTTAAGTTGAATTGTGCATTGACTAGGTAACCATCCATAGTGGTTGAATGACCTATGGGACCAATGGGCAAATCATCACTCCCAACAAAAATAATAGGGGATATTAAAATGAAAACTCAAACCCAAATAATTTAAATAACCAAGGTCCCAATATACTAAACCATACTAGGAATGCTACCATTGATGGCAAAACTAGTCAAGCTAGGAAACAAAACCCCATAAATAATGGTTAATATCCACCTATAAATAACACCAAAAATGCTAAAAACATAATGGTTTGGAACCAAATCCCCCTCCCACCATTCATATGGTTGATTTTAATTGAACACCCCTCATAACATGTCATATAAAAACCACAACTAAAACTAATACCAACAAGGCAAATAGTATCTACAATTCTAGAATTAAGGTTACTACTAATAACAAAATCAATAGGGATTTGGATAAAAAGAGAAAAAATATGACCTAGGGATTATGACTCAATGTCGATTGCCTCTTCTATAGAGTCATAGGACATGAAACTATAAGATGTTGAGAATATAAAAAATTCATACAAATACTCTCAAAGGATCAAAGGCAAACATTTGTGGATATGTTCCTAGGAAGAATGCATGAAAACACCTAAACCCTTATAAATGGTCTCATTACTCCTGAAAACCAAAACTTAAAAATCTATCACAACCGTTTTCTCAACCACTAAACAAAAATTACTCAAAACCTACAATAGGTTAACCTACAAAGCCAATCCATGATAGAAATCACTCATGATGTCAAATCTTCCACTTTTGGGGTGAAAAACAACAATGTGGATCCTTAGTTAGGATTTTAATGCAAGACTCACATTATAGGAGTTGTAGAATTGGAATTTAAAGAAGATAAAAACACCATCACTCATACTAGAGAGCATCAACCCATGACCCTACATCCCTTGAATATCCTATAAATATAATCCATTCTTAAACATGTATGGAACTATGAATTTATATCTAACCTAACAAAAAAATTCTCTCACATTTCCTTCTTATATATAATCAAAAAAATTCCTATTCATCAATCACCTTTGTTTGATGCCCTAGGGCTATGGTACCGATCTAGTTCATCCTCCACAAGTGCAAATCAACTACATGGATTTGGACATGTTACCACCTAGTTAAGAATCATGTGACACTTAATACTTATTTTAATTACGTAACCTCTCATGTAACTCTGAGTTAGATAGAAGAGGAGATCTAACCATGTTTCTATAAGTATGGATCTATAACAACTATTTGAAAAGAGCCATGGTTAATGATAGATTAAAAATCAACATCATCAACTTATTTTTATTATAAAACCTTAGTTATGTGAAAAACCAATTATTTCATAATGTGTAATACTTTTCACAACTATGATATTCTCAAATCCACTTCCATAGGGGCTATTGTTCTCTTGATCACTCTGGGCCCTAAGATATTCCTAATTGAGTTATACATTATAGATAAGGACATCAATTAAAACATGATCATGGGATGCCCTTGGATACATCAAATTAAAGTTATTCCTTCCACCTTATTCTAAAAAATTTGATTTTTATACTTGGGAAAGGTTTTTATAGCCTAATGGTATCCTAACCCCTTTGATATGTTTTAAACTACCATGCACAAGCAGTCAGGGTTACACATCAACTATCACCTACCAATGAAGTTATAAAACCACAAAAATTAGTTGATGTCATTCAATCCTTGAAACCCAAAGTGGTCATCCTAAAAAAAGGGGAGGAAGTCCCAAAACCTCTACTAAAATGTTAATCAAATGAGGACATAAAAATGAATGAAAATATCCCTTACATAGAGCCAATTATTGGTACCATGGTTTATACCCTATCTACATTAGAAACAATCAATTTCAGGGATAAAGATACTCCCCTAGTTATTCCATTTGATTTTTAAGGGGTGGGAACCTAAGGTTTCTCTAGATACTAGCATTGAAAACCCCATAAAGGGTTAGATTTCCTTCTCAATATTTTAATGGTTTAGGTATCTAAAGACAATAATGCCTCCCTTTATAATAATTATCTTGGAAACTTTCAATAAGGCCACCAAATGTTCAACCACATAGGGGCAAGCCACGGTCCAAATTTTACCCTTATCACTTTTGAACCACTTTGAAGTATGGTTTTTGATCATGTTATGTTAAGACCATACTAGTTATGTAGAATATTTAATCCATAAATATTAATCCCTCTAGAGATTTTGGTCAACTTACATCATCTGCCACCGAATTACATTTCTCTCCACATTTCAAGCCCACTGATGATCAATCAAAATATTTCCCCTCCCTTAGTTAGCACAAGACCTAAATAAAAGATTTGTACTATGATAGTAGGTAGGATATAAATCAAAATTATAACTCATGGTTCCCTTTATATTTCTAGGGATGGGACCCTCTCTCCCATTATATAGAAGGATCTTGATAAATCACCCACTAAATTTGTACAATCTTTTCCCCACATAACAATGGGTCAAATAATGTTACCCATTTCCTATTCATAGTATTGTAAGTTACATAAATATGCCCAAAAACATCTTCCACCTAATTAAAATGGATTATTCTCCACACTTAAAAAAGACCCCAACTATGATGGTATTACTCCAACCTTGAAGGAAAAACCAAATAATTAATCTTTCACATTTTATAAGTAATCACCTACCTAAAACTAGAGCTTAACAGATGTATTTTTGAGTTCCCAAAGGTTATTACCTTCTTCCCTTCACAAAATATCCCATTTGTTTCACATGATGCTCATTACTTTCTTCAGCGTCTACACCAAAGACCTAAAACAGGATTACCCAACATCTTCAACATTTATATGATATAAATATAAAAGGATGATGGGGTTTCCATTAAATCATTATGCCACTACCATCATAACTATATTATTCTTGGTATTTTAAAGATGGGTAATGATTCAAGTTTCCACATCAATTTTAGGCCACTATCCCAAGACATTTGTCTTCTTATGGCCATGTTTATGCCCAAGGAAAGGGGTCAAACCTAAATAATCGACACCATCATGATTGAAATCTATCCCCATGATCACCCAAATGTTCTTAGTGTCAAGAATACTCCCCTCCCATAAAATAAATCATTATTGGACTATATCTTGATGAGCCATCATGGACACACATTAACCCAAAATCAAAAGATGCAAAATCAGCCATGTCTTACCACAAGTTTGTAGGCTACAATATGTTCTTATAATGTTACTTACATAAGGAGAGACTCATGGGAATTAGGTGTTTGAATTCATATAGGTACTCATCTATGCATGAATGAATTCCATGGTCAAGTGGTAAGAATTAATTATTCCTCATTGACAATATTATGAGTTTCATAATTATTCCCACAAGTACCTAATTTATGTTTGGGATATTATTCTCAATCTTAGTAGTCAGATTGACAAAATTGAAGAAGAGGATCAGGAATTTATACCTAACTAGTTGGGACCCTACTTAGTAACAAAATATTTCAACAATGAAGATTATCAATTATTCACTTTATATGGTAAAGAGTCTAATGTGTCTATAAACTCTTCAAATCTAAAACATTTCTATATCTAGTTCTCACATATCACCCCATTTTCTCCTGCATTACATTTTCATATGTCACATATCCATGAACATAGTAGAGATGTTATTTTATGATTGTTTAATTGTTTATTTTTCATGATACAAAAGATTTAAAATTTATTTCATCACATTTACCCATTCTTACATCTCCTTATCACTCTATATATTAGGCATTCCAAAAATTAGCATGTCATAATGGTTTTTGTCTTAGTTATTACAAGTAGAGCATACCTTTTCCTTACATATTCTTACACAACTTTAAAAAATGTTGGCCTAAAATGGAGTTTAGAAAATTTTCTATGACATATTACCCCTTTTACAATGCCTTTGGAAAATAAAAACATTATCACACCTAAAATAAAATAATTTTACTCACCCACATTGGTCCTTAGTGATGAGCCATCCTATCTTCCTATTTGCATGGGGATAAGGTTTGGGGGTGGAGGCCTTAATGAGAGAGATACAAACTCATATGAAAATCAAAAACTTATACAAATACAAAAGTCAAAATTCCACATCTCTCTCCCTTGCTAATCTTTGGTGTTGAGCCCTCACATATTACTAGTTGTGTGGGGTTATCATTAGGGAGAGGTTTCTTTACTCACCTATGTATAGCCTTTGGTGATGAGCCCATGTGTCTTCCTAGTCACATGAGACTAAGTGTATGGATTCACAAATAAAATTAAATGTTATATGTAGAAGCACTATTAAATCAAAAAGTGTTCAAGTAAAACATTCTTCAAAAATAAAAGGTTTTCTATGTGTTTATGTTTAAAGAAGGTAACCTTTTCCCATTTACCAAGTTTATCAGGGCAATTTATATCTAGATGAAGATAATAAATTTAGTATTTTATAAGTTTAGAAATAATTATATATTCCACTTTAATCATAATGATTAGGTCATATTTTTTTTTGATTCAAAATTTTGAGTTATGATTTGCCCAATGTCTATTACATTTTCCCCTTTCAACCCTTGCTATAAATTCAAATTAATCTATTATGTGAATAAAGTAATTATGTAATCATATTCAATACACGTGTTAGGATAGTTGTATTCACATACATACATCTATCAGATTCAATTATTTATATACATTCTCTTTCCATATATACAGAAACATTTTACCCATAGCAACAAAAAAAAGAGATACACATATGCATACATCATCACATATCTATTACTCTAGAGTGTATAAACTAATAAACTGGTATGAAATTAAAATAGCCACATAAAATAATGATCAATGAGAGATATACTAGAACATCCATACACACACACACACACACACACACACACACATATACATATATATATATATATATATATATATATATATATGCATATGCATTTGTATATGTATATATATATATATATGTATGTATGTATGTATATATGTATATATATGTATATGTATATGTATATGTATATATGTATATATATATGTATATGTATATATGTGTGTGTGTGTATCATGTCAGCTATCAAGTTTATACAATAAGGATATTTGACATAAACATCCCCATATAGATCCAATGTGCCTCAAGGCATCTAAAAAGGAATCAACATATACATCAGTATATCCAATAAATCTATGGTAAAAGGCTCAAGGGTATATCCTACTCATATGGGATGGATTTGAGGTGGAAGATTATCGAGGTTCATGCTTCGATGACATCTCCTACTTGTGCCTCCCTTTGATGTTGCCTCACTATTTAAAGGTTAGTGTCTTAGAGGATGGTCCCTACCTAAAACCCCCTCTTATATAGTCCTCCCCATCTCATGACTGTATGTTCTACTACCTCTTCTTACCACCATGGTATCCACCAAGACCTCTGCTCTCCTCTCCCTAGGTAATAGAGTGTTTTTCTTTGTCCTCAAAGCTGTCATCATCATCAAAACATGGTATGCAAGGGAAAAAAATATTTATGGTTCCTAATCCCCATAAGAAGCCCAAGATTTACCAATATATTATCTTATGTCCAACTAGTGCTCAACTCAAATAAGTTGAATGGAGTGTCCATGATCATCCTCTTTCATGCACCCATAATGCATGTAATCATATGGTAAATACGATAAATCATATCTAACTCATATAAGAAAATATAATGCATATAAGAAAATAGGTATATAATTAAAAGAAATCTATATGTGAATTATAATAAAAAATGAACAAATTCAATAATTTACCTAAATCTCCTTCTTTCCACTCAATATTGGAGTCATAGTCTGTAGCCTCTTCCTCATCCATGTCTCACTCCTCATCTAGTTTAATGTATTATTTGGGATCACCCTCTCCCTCTCCTAGCTACTAATATTCATGTTTTGCATGTTCTATTGGTGTTGGTGGGTTGGTGCTGGTGGTGGATCCATATATGGATATCTAGCTTCAATATGTCCTCCTCATTTGAGTGTCTATCAAGCTAGTTAGGTGATAGGTACCCCTCTCACTAGAGGGTTCCATGTCAGTCATCCTAGTATCATAGCTATCACTTCATTAGCTATCTTATACACAAATCCAAGTATGGGTAGGTTACCCACATAGGTTATATAAAATTTTTAGGGCACTCAATCCATTAGGTGTGCCTCAATCTATAGCAACCTATCCTAGACTTTCTAGCCCTAGCGATTACCCCAAGATAGACTCCTTCATCAGCCCCTTTCCATACCATGTCTTTATATGGAAAGGAAATAAAATATACCACTTTAATAGACCACACAATATAACTAAAAACATGAAAGGGTGTCATATATGTCTATTTGGTGGCCCTAACGTCCTGTGGTACCTCAATCAACATGCTCGTATGGTATGGGATCATCCACTCATAAACCCAAATCATAAGGATAGTCAATTATAAAATATAAAGGGATCTTAAGAAAGAAAATTAGTATAAATCCATATAAGTGTGCACCAACATCTCTTAGCTCTAATCATAATGATCCCCCTTTCCTTTATATGTCACATGATTGGAGACAAGCTATATAATACCCTATTGGTATCTTTATCCCCCACTAATCAAGAGGAAAGGATTAAAATGATGGCATTAATTAGGTTGGGTATCATTGATCTCTCAACTTAAGAAAATCTCACACCACACTTCACACCCATGTTAGGTGTGTCAACACCTCTAAAATGGTAAACCTAGTTATGAGCCTCATGATGACTATTAACATTATGGATAGACACTAATCACTCAATCATAAGAAGATCGATGATCCTATACACATCCAAAAGAGTTATAATCCACTCTTTTAGATCTTTAAATAACATAAAAGTGTTCCAATAAAAGTCCTAGTAGGTTATTAGGTCACATAATAATCAACTATCCCAACTCTAATTGATTAGGCCCAACTCATCAGATGTCAAAAGCACTAGGAATCAAGGGATCTAATCCTAATATTGAGGTGTAATCCATTGGATATAAGTACCTTGTAATAATAAAATATACCCCATATCACTTAATTATTTAAATAAATTGATCTCAAAGTATAAATAAATAAAAAATATTGACATTCCTCTAAATTCATATAATCACTCTTATTTTCAAGCATCAGTTGTCAAACATCACTACAATGGTTTCAAAAGTACCCTAAGGCATAAATTTAACTACCTAAAGTGGTTTCATAACCATATAAATATACTGATATAGTAACCCCATTTATAGTGTTTACAACACCATCCAACAATTATGAAAACCACTAAAAAAAAGTGATAGTTTTGTAACCCAAGTGGTGGTTTTATCAGTTGCTTGTAGTCTCTCCTAAAACACCCAAAACCCACTAAAATTCACATAATTTATAAAAAATTATAATAATATTTAACCTACACCCCAATAATGATAAAAAAGTAAAAAAATATTAAATTTGGATAGATTTTAACTACATTTTAAATAAAATTTCAAATTTTGGGCAAAACTAAAAGTTAACAGAAACCTACTAGATTGTGCCTGGTCATGCCTTCCACTAGTACATTCACTATATTATCATATCTCTCTTTTAGATTAGTTATTCTTTGCTCAAAATGGTCACCAAAAATCTAGATTTAAAAAATATCCCTCAAAGAAAATGACATAAATGAACTATTTTCGGCATGTATTTGAATATATTATACCCCAAACTAGTTGTTTTGATCCAAAAGTTTTCCATTTTTGGCATAATATTTTGTATTATCACTGATTATTTTGTGTGTGTGTGTGTGTGTGTGTGTGTGTGTGTGTGTGTGTGTTATCTTTCCTATATATTTAAATTAATGTTTTATCATTAATGTTTTGACAACATTTCTATCTTTTGTATCACATTCTATAATTTACAGGTACACATAACTTGTTACCAAGTTTAATACCTTGATGACATGGTATAGGTAGTATGATTTTCCCCACAGTATAATAAACTTTAATTTCATGTTTTCATTGTGTACCCTATTTTTTATTTTCTTTTATATTTCACTTGAATCTCATCTTCCATCTATGGGTTTTTCATAGTCTTGGTAGGCTTCACTCCTCTATTTAGGTAAGTATTTTTCACCTCTATTTTCCTTTATACATGCCTTAATAAGGACTAAAACTTTATAATTCATGACAAGGTACCCTCTTAATGGGAATATGTATTCACCCAATATTTACATCGTATGACACTTTCAATACAAATCTAATGATTATATAATGACCTCTTATTTTTTGTTCCATAAATAAATATCTATATCTATCCCTTTCCCATGCTTCCCTATTCCTCTCTTAACCCCTTTTAGTCCCCTTAATTTTGACCTCCCCATTTAATTTTTGCCTTATCTCAAAAAAAAATTAACTACCACCCCAAGGGATGGAACCACCCCTCTAACTTACAAAATCTCCCATTACATTACACAAATGTCATGGTTGCTCTATAATATATGAGGTGATTTAGACATAAGAGGGTAATTTTGAATTATAATAGTAGTGGATATGTAATTACTATGGGTAATTACATCATCTTAAGTGGATTTTTGAAACCAACCCTACATAATGTGGTGGTTCTCTCATAGTGGAAACACCTTCAAAAAATTTCTCTCATAACTTTAGTTTTCATGTATTTTACATAACTAGATTCACATTTCTTACTTTTGTCACCTTGTGTTTGCATCCAATCAATCTTAGTTCACTCACTATCATAATTTTAACCTTCTAAATTTCCTCTAAAGTTAAATTCATTGTCACACTTAGTTTAACTCTTCCATATAAAATCCATTCTCTTCCTATAAGAAAGTCAATTTTGGACTAATTTTAGATCTAAAAATTGACATTAGAAGTTTCTATTGAAATTATTTTATAGCCACATCCTTGATATGATTTATATAATATTTTTCCTCTATTATTTTTAGGTCTCATACATAGTCATAGTGAAGAAGTGTTCTTTGTGAAATCAACTTAGACTTTACAACCCATGACATTAGCCAGCCTCAGTTTAGTTGCTTTCCATCTATGGATCATGTATCCCCATTTTACATATTTTTATAGAGTTTTTTCATCCTCTAGTTAGATATTTTCCATAATTATATAAGAGCATATGGAGCTATCATATTGAATATTCTTCTATCAACACTCTACATGCACTTACGTTGATTTATTCCAAAATTAGGTTGGATTTATTTTAATTTCAATTTTTTTTTTCTTTATTAAATTATATTTATTTTATATTAATTTTGTGTTAAATTATTTTTCCATATTTAATAAAATAAGCAAATTTGATAGTGAAATATATCCATTTCTTTTTATTTCTCTTTGCTACAAAAACATAGTTAGTTTTGGTTTATGCTTGCATTTCAATAGATTAGAATCCTTTTGAATAAACAATACACCTAGTTAATCATCTTGAAAAATACCTTAATAAATATCCATTTCCATCCAACACAAATTATCTTTTCAAAATCTAAACAAGTCTTTTGCATTCTACACAACCATCTAGGTGAACATAGACAACTATAGGTGCATACACAAGAGTTGTATATTTATGGTCTTACTTGTTTTGAAGAGCTAAAGTAATTGTTATTTTTATCTCTTGAATTATAAAAATTAGAATTTGAATATATTATTTCTATTCTATAGGATTTTCCAAAAAGGTTTGTTTATGGCAAATTAGAAATGTTGAAAAGCTAGCAAGTCTGTTTATGAAAAAAAATATAGAAAGTGTTTTATTATTATTGTTATAGATTAAATATATTTTAAAATTTATTTAATACATATATATAATTTACAAATTTATCTCATTGCAATCAAAACAAACAAAAACATTTCATCTAGCTTACATGCAAATAGAGCAAGGAAAAATTTGTATTTCGTATAATATCATAAATTATTTTTCTGTGTCTCTTTGCATGCATTATAAATTGGAAAATTGATATAAAAATATTTATTTAATTTAATTTGATTTAAATTTTTTATTCTTTCAATTTTATCACTTTATTTTTAACAAATAAGTATTCATTTTTGAAAAATTAAAAAATCCCAAAAATAACAAAATAAATCAAAAAAAATGTCAAAAGCCTTGCCATTACATGCAAACCATACCAAAATCCCTACAAATATTTTCAATCAACCACATATCACATAATAGTTATCCATATACATAATCATCATATACTAATCCTTGTTTCAACATTACATAAAGCACACTTTACAAGCAATTATCTGAACAAGCTCACACACTTTTCCATAGATTTTACGTAGTCTCTTTCTAATGACCCTTCCTATGACACCATGTCTTGTCCAACATGGTCTATTCCCTAAAGTTACTACACATAGTCCCACTATCATCACATAGTATAATATTATCTTTGAATTGAGATCTAAGGTTTTTTGATTCACTCTAATTCCCCACATCATCTTAGAGTCCTTATCTACTTTATAAATATAAGATCATATCCCTGATCTACCTATCATTGTCCGCCCATAAAATCTGAGATGTTGGCACAATGACAACCAAACTTAGTCATATGTCCATTACTTCTTCTTATCCTTGGGTCTAGCCTCATCTTATATCATTAACATTTAGTGGATAACATTGTGTGGGTAGAGTCAACCTAGTAGAGTAGATATTCTCCTAAGAGTCATTCATCCCAATATCCCTCATTCCCCTAAGCCTAAAATTTACTAATAACTATGAATTCTTATGATATAAGAGATTGAATGGCCTTGGACATATATTTACACACATCTCAACACTCTTAAAAAGCATTAAGACATTATTGAGGTATTTTAGTTTCATCACAAGAATGCATAACCACCATTTATCAAAAATATTATTCCAAGTAATGAACAACCAAACCCATAACCCA
>JARHVA010006886.1:0-7500 GCA_037957365.1 Torreya grandis
ATGCCCAACGACTGGTTTATAAGCACATTAATTAAATAACTATAATATTTTAATTCCATGAATCATTTAATTATATAATATTCACACATGATAGCTCTGATTACGATGGAGATTTGCCTATTAAAGTCATCGTAACAACTCTAAAATAAATTTATTAATAGATGCTTAGGTGCTTTTGAATATATAGCGATGTTACAATATAAAACTCAATAGTTTTATTACAATATATAAATCCAGTGATTTTCAAACTCAATGATTAACTATAGTGGATCAACATCAATGATCCCTACTGTATCATTATATGTTTCATACTATACTATATGTTTTATAATATATTTAAGAATATAATTTGTGCAACTCAATATAATATTTTCTTGTATTTTACTTGAACGATTCCCAAAACTTTATATCAATGAATAACTTATTTTGGTGACTCCTTCACTAAACCAATTAACTAAGATTTAATTCCAGTGAAATCATACTTTTCCATGCAGCTTATAGGTAATATTTTTAGTGATCCCATAATGAGCATACAACAAAAAAAGAGTAATTATAGTGCTTAATTAATGTCTATTATGTCCAGATATTTATTATTCTCATTTTATTTATCAAACTAACATCCTTTATAGTCCAAGAAAATCACTAAACTTATATGCCCTTAACCTTCTACAATCTTTCATGATCATACATCTGAACTCAAAATATTACTTACTTGAAAAAGCAAAACTTCCTTGTGCTTGCCTCCCTAACTGACTCGATTCATCCTCCCAACACTACTTCTATGCTTTTTTTTTTCCTTTTCCAAAATTTACCCTTAATTAACTATGGTGCATCTACTTTGATAGTTTCAATAATAAATAGGCGTAGTTGTTTTGCTTTAAAGATTATTTTTGCTTTAATCCCTCTTTTAAGAGTTTTTGTCCCTTTTCCTAGTTATGAGTTTATATTATTATTGTTTTGATTTATTCACTTTCCAAAATATATAATTTTTTATTTTATTTTACTTATCCTTTTATTTATTTATTTTATTCCATTTCATATTTACTAGAGTATATTTATTAATAATAAACATACATATATTTGCTAATTAAACCATCATGTCAAATTGTTTTAATAACAACTAAATTAATAAATCTTAATTTTGTATAATTAAGAAAAACATGTTTCTCGAAATATTAAATGGGTATACATGCATAAATAATTTCAAATAAACAACTAATTATGTTATCAATCATGTCTAAAATGACTATCTAATGCAAATGACATTAAACACACTTTGCTAACCATTCAATTTACCCATTTAATAATGTGGTGTATGTAGGGTACTAGTTGATTTCTCCATCATCCTTCAACATCTAAATCTATTCACCCTCTCCAATGATGCTCTCCCTTTGTCACACTCTGAAGGAAGAGTTCTCCAACATCCACCTCACAACAAAACAGGTAGTTAGACCTTAAAATTTATGATATATACTCATCATAAAATATATCTAAACTCAAAAATAAACATGATCATAAATTAAACTTATACTTATAGCTATCTCATAGAAGTATGATCATGTAACCTAAGAATTATCCTACTACCCCATAACAGTAATATTCAAGCTTAGTTAAAAATGGCCTAATCTAAATTTATTAGCTATGGATATCCACGAATAATCTAGCAAGTTTTCTTGGCAAGGAATTAGGATGTAACAATGTGTGAGAGAGAGAGAGAGATGGGGGCCATGCATAGTCTTTTTTTTCAATAGAGTTGTGGAAATACATGGAAAACATCCTTGTGAGAATGATTGGCTTGGTAAATAACTATTAATAGCGGACAATATCTTGTAAGACATGGTTTAATCTATTTGAAACTATTTTAATGTTTTAAATGATTTATATATTAATGTAGGTCATGTTTTTGTATATGAATTAAATAACGAGTATGGTACTATGTGATAATTGTTTTTTAGAAACATCTAACACAAGTGTCTATTTAGTCACTTTGGATTCAGTTACCTCATGTTTGAGACTAGACCATGTTCTTAATGTGATATTGATTTAGAATACATATTCACCATGTTTCAAGTATATAGAATCATTTATAATGTGTTCATGAAAAAAGGCACTAGAATTGGAGGGGTTGTAATCTTATTTTGTTTTAACTAGTTATATTGTGATAAATGACATTATTTTATATTTTTTTTAATGCATGTAATGATTTCTACAATGATAAGTTATTAACAAGAAGCCATTAGCATCAAAGAGGCATTGCAATAGATTTAAGCATGACTACAGTGAATCTTTTACTATTGTAAATGATATTTTTAGTCTATGGTTGTATTAAACTTAGGTTTTGTAGAACATGGCTATTAAAAATTATGTAGAAACTAGTTTAATGAACATATTGATATTAATGAATTTTTGATTGTGAAATGTAAATTATGTATGAAATTTACATTGCTTGAAAAATGAACATTACTTAAGACACCCACACAAGGTAGTATTCTATTGCAAAGCTTATAAGATCTTAAAGGACTCTAATATCCTAGTAAAGTAATAAAAGCATAGTATTGTTGATACTTTATAAGGTAATTAAATTACTAGATCAATTGGGGTAGTGAAATTTAGTTTAATTGAAGGTTTATATTGTGACACGTTATTCAAATTCATGATGAATTACTAATAAGACGTCACATAATATTGTGGCCTAGATGTTAACATGATTCTATTTTTCTTAAAAATGCTCAATGGTTAGTTTCTTTTACACTCTTAGACATATGTGGGGTTCCTTTATAGTCATGAGCTAACATAAAATTGTATCTTGGTTAATGCCACTCATAATAAATGGAAAGTTGCACTTTTAGAATTTTATTAATAATTTTAAAAAATAATCCTTGTGGAAGTGATTATTATGAGTTAGAAACCTGTCGTGTGTGAGTCATCACCCTATAAACACTTATATGTTTAACTTCATTTCAATATTCTAAACATTTTTTTTAGAATAATTTTAGTACACTTTACACCTTGCCATTTATAGTTTATATTATTTCCACACAAATTTTCAAGTTTCCAATGTTATAGTTTTAATAATCCACATTTCCCAGTAGTACTTTCAAAGTGAATTTTAATGAGACTTTCTTTTACAAAATTTCACAACTGTTTCTAAAAATTTGACATAGTATTTCTTAGTTGATCTTCAATCAATTGGTGACAATGAAGACTTTACTCCTTATATGTTTAGTGTAGCTTACGTTAATTTGTTTTAGTAAAGGTAGAATGTTCTTTGTGTTTCTTCAGTCTATTGTGTAGATAGTGATCAAAAACTCTTATTTGTAGTGTTGGTAGTTAGACCCTTGTGTTGATAATGATAATATGGTATTTCATGGTCATGGATAATGATGATGTAGTTTGGATGGTGTAGGATTCATACCAAAAATATTGTGTATTACACTATTCAAAAATCATTAACCAACCTTTCATTCTCGAGGTCAAAGGTGATGTTGAAGACATGTCAAGATTTAAGATATTATGGAGTGAGATTCTTTCAAAATATTTTGATCTATAGGTGTAACACCAATTGTGTGTTGAGTATTTTATGAATAGCTCAGAGAGCAAGGTTAAGGAGGGTGACTTTGAACTTATTTCTACCATCTTTAAATAGTGATCATTTAATGAACAAGTAGGTCATTGAAATAGAATATAATTAATTAGATTAGATTGTGCATATATTGAATATAGTACTATTACTTTTAATTTGACATATTGGGGATGATAATAGTAGGGATCTTCGCCATTTATGTAGGAAACTTAGTTCTTGGTAGCTACCGAAGAATAGTACAAGTGGCTTTCACATTTAGTTAATAAGCATGAGGGATATTTTTCTTGTGTTCCCACCATGAATATCCTTATCATATGGAATAAAAATCAAGTATATTATAACCATTACACTTTTCCTTTATTCATATCAATTTCTTAGTACACAGATGCATTTTACAAGGTTTAATTTCTTTGTTCATGTTTTAACCATGTTTTGATATTTTTGTTTAAGTCTCTATTTATGGGCTCTAATCCTTATCCTGAAGTAGAGTACATATATGTCTAACATATTTATTAGGTATGTAGTTTATTTATTGCATTTAGGTTCTCATATTAGGCATTCTTTGTGAGGTTGTTATCATTTTTCTAAGTGTATTTTTTGCATATTTGATAACTTAAATATGTACAATATATTCTATTCAATCAATGTATCATCCTTAGGATATGCCATGTTTTTTGTTAGATATGAAACATGTGTTTGTCAAGTATTTCACCGAATTTCAATAAAGAAATATTCTAGAGATGTGAATCTCCTTAAAATATTTGATATCAAGAGCAGTCTTCGACAAGTATTGCTTGGTTTCTTGTAAAATAAATACTTTTCATAATGTGATAAATTATAGGAATTAGGTAGTGACTTTGGTTGCCTAAGATCATTAAAAATACTACATATTAGCATTATCCAGATGTAAAATTTTATCCACGTTATTTGATTATTTGAATTTGTGATAGTTCTTTCTCTTTACATTCCTCTCTATTTTAGTTATTTCTATGATGAATTCACAAACCAATTTTATCATAAACCAATTTTTAGATAGGATAATAGGTATTTTTTCATTGGTTCAACATAATTTTGGATCAAATAAAAGTATACATTCATAGACATTTCAACATATACACTACAGTAGGCAATTTTAAGGGTAGATACTTTGGGTTAAATGCACATCTTTTGGTTTTTAAATATTACCTTCGTTGATGACATTAAACTCATGTTTATTCATATTGGAGGACTCACCTCTTGAATAATTTATCCTTATCGATGTCATTGATAATGTTCAATATCATAATTTATATTAATAAATTATAGCTCAATATTGGGTTTAATTTTAGTCTTTTAGATAATTTTCAACATTCTCTTTTATTTCCTCATCATCATGGACTATTACATAGTGAAACTTTTATATCCATTTATTTCTACATGCTTTTATATTTTAAGTTAGCCAAAGAAGCACCTTTTAACATCAGGGTGTTGCATATTCATAAGTGAAAAAAGACTTTTTATTGGTGATTTTATCTTATTTATAAGGTGTTGGTGATAAGCTTAGTCAAACCACTGGAAGTTACATCAACCTAATCTATTTCTTTTGATTGTTCAAGTGCAATACAAAGATTATTCTAGCTAAAAATCCATGATTTCAAAAAGTCTACATTTTGTCTTAGATATGCACATTTTATAACTTCCTTCCACCATTATAATTCAAAGAAAAGATAAAAAAAGATATGACTCAAGAATTTTCCTATCATTTTTAATTCATCTAGAAACTTGATAATTTATTCTATAGATTTTTTCTTCACAAATTATGCTTAGTCTATGGTAGAGTGCTAGGGACATCCTACATTACAATATTTAATGATGAAGGCTAGATAAAATCATTGTAGAACATCTAATATCATTGCAATAGGAATAGTTATATTTATAACTTCAGGTATCCTTAAGCTTACATCCAAATATACAATTCTATTTATAGTATAATTTCAAGAATTTCATAAGCAAGTTTTACTCCTATTTCCCTTTGTTTTGGCATCTACAACATTGAAAGTAAATATGGTAAGATAAAAAAGTGAGGATCATGGAACATCTAGATGAATCACATAGTTGTAGGACTAGATTTTATAGAAATATATTGAGTTTTAACTCTATATCATTCTATGTTAAGGTTAATAACATTTAGGCCATATTTTGTATTTATTCTTTTTTATTTAATAAAATGCTTTTACACCCATTTGTGGGCACAATATTCCACCCAAATTGTTTTATAATAATAATTATCAAAATTTTGTGGTGTTATTGATGATATAGATATTGCACTAGAAGAATTTTTTTTTTTAATTCATTAAATTTATTTTGCCTCTCGAGTGATGATAAATGAGATTTAAATAATATTTTCTATTGAGATAAAAAATAGTATTGTATATCATCTTTAGAGAGAAAAAAATGATATCTTCTATTTTATCTAATTATGACTCAAATTTCACAAGTCACTTTTGACATGAACTCTTCAAGTGCACAGGTACTGAACTAACACTGAGCTCAAGTTACCACCCAAAGATAGATGGTCAGACAAAAATTGTCAATAAATATATGTAATCATAAATTTTTTTATATGCCTATGATTAATAAGATAAATTTGGTAAAATTATTAACACCTATATAAAAATATCACAACACCTCCAATTAGATAACCACAATGATGACTCCTTATGATGTTTTTATATCATAAGACACCATATCTTCTTTCTCATCTTCCCAAAAAATCTCATGTACAAGAAAATAACACTAGCCTTAATGCTCAAAATAATAATCCTCACATTCTAAATGAAAATATCCACATGGTAAAAAAATTCATGAAGTAACAAGCAGATTAACATCATTCTGAATGCACCATCCAACATGTAGATATAATATTGTTCCAATTAGAACCTTATAATAAGTTGTATCTAAAGTTAAAGCAACACTAAAAAGTTTATACCAAGTTATATGTACCTTATAAGGTTATTCAATAGATAGGTCTTGTTGCATACAAGATGGAACATTCACCCACTTCACATGTCCACCCAATGTTTCATGTCTCATGTTTGAAGAGAGATATCAATCACAATGTTTCATGTCTTAAAGTGGTTTTGCCTAATTTTGAGATTGTAAATATTCCCTTATTTTTATATAATCTCATTAACCTTAAAAATATATTCAGCGTATTTCTCTTTTTTTTCTCTAATATTTGTTTAATTCTTTGATAATGGTGTAGACGAATCCTAAATTTCCAAGAACTTTCTATGTTGGAAGCGACATACATTTTCCCAGGAATGATTTACCTATTCTCTACTATTTGTCTCTTGTTTTGAGACAATGGATTTGAAATGGGTTCTCTACAGGTAGAAAGAGGTAGCCCTGCCCTACAATTTCTTCTAGATGGTGGTAACTTAGATTGCATTTATTATTGAGAATAATTGTAGAAATTCCTTCCATCATAGAAAGAAGAATATGGACAAGAACCACTTAAGTTCAATTTTATTTGGAGACTCTCATAACTATTAAATTCACAATTTGACATTGGATATAGAATCTATAACAATTACATATTAGGGGAAAGGTTCCAATAGTTGTGTATGTTCAAATCATTGAACAAGGTTTTTGTTAACAAATGTTTTATTGATAGAATATATTGGTGTGTATAAATATTAAAGTGTATCATAATTTGAAAATGTAGTATCTAATATTTATTCAACATTTACTTTATAAAATTAAAAGTAATCAATTACATCTTGACAAGTAAAATTTAAGGTATTGATACTCTAATACATGACTATTGGTATTTCAAAGGTTAAGTTTTGGTCATACATTTAAAAAATGCATTTTATGACCTCTCGTGATAAAAATGGTTATATCATAAAATGTATTATGTGTTAGATATTGAAACC
>JARHVA010006886.1:12500-220000 GCA_037957365.1 Torreya grandis
ATATCATATAAGAGGAAGAAGAGTGTCTTGTGTCATTATATAAAGTATAATATATAGAAATAGATAAAGTTTTCATGATAAAGAGGGTGTTATTAAAATTTAAAAAAATTAGAGTGTCTTTATTTCTATGATGTTATTATTTTCTATATTTAAGATTTTGACTTGGTTTGACTATGACTTTAGCATTTACATTATACCTAACCAACCTTGTATATTTATTAACCATACAATATTCATTGTCACTTCTTTATCGATCATCTTGTTCTCTATGTCCTCCTTAAACTCGATTCTAAAAAAGCTCAAGATGCATATAATGAAACATCAAAATTCTTCAATCATAGTTAAGAAGCAATATTGTTAAAAATTTAAAAAGCAATATGTTAGCTATGTTAGCTAACTCAATGTATAATAATGTAACTTAAATCACTTAGGTTCATTGTTATATCATTCTTGACTCAGTAACTCAAATTGATTAACCATTGGGAGGGATTAAGAAGAAGTGACACTTAATGACCTCAAAATATGTAGATTATAATTCAAAAGCTAAAACAATATGAATAATTTATCGAAGATAATTTTTGAATACATATTTGGAATCGTCTCTAAAAATATTTAATTTCAAATCAAAACTAGCATGTCAATCCAAGTTTGTATGCAAAGCTTATGACCTTTGAAAGTTGTAAGACATCCTCGACTAAGTACATGCAATGAGGCCATGGGATTTCATACAAATTGTAATATTGCCACATGATATCTAAAATGGTTTAGTGTTAATTCACTTTTTAGTTAAAATAAACCTCTTAGAAAAATAGATTATTTGTCTTTATGTTTTTTGTGTTTGGGTTTCTCATGTGAGCTTGTTATGGTATCATAATTTATAAATGTATGTTGAAAGAATGATCGTAATCATTTATTTTCCAAGAAAATGAATCAAGTGGATGGAGTCCTGGATGGAAGTAGGATTAAATTGAGTCAAAACCAATTTAAAATTTAATTCCTTTGTGATGAATTAACATCCAAGTTCACTTGTAATCCTACGATGACTAAAAATAAATAGTTTAACATTCAATTTTAAAAAAACATTTTATAGTTTGTGAAAGTGTCAAGTTAAGCTATTTTTTTGGAATTGTTTTGTACTATATTTGTAAATAATCTAGTTATTTGTAATTATTTTTATATCCATTAATGGTTCACATTATTTCGGTCAATTTTTAGTTGCTTGTTAAGCTTTGCAAGGGTATGTTTTGAAGGTAATTATTTATTTTAGCATGAATTTATAAAATACAAATATAATTTGAATTTTAAGGATTGTGAGTTCTAACTCATAATCCTACAAGGTCTCATATAGGATGTATGTGCTTAATAGTGAAAATATTGAAAGGTCATGCCTTTCATAAAATTAGTCTTGTGCACACATGTTTGTGTGATGCGTTAGGGATAGATTACAATTATAATTCCAAACCATTTAAATTTAATTCATTAAATAATTTAAGGTTGTTATGGTTACATTTAATATATGTTTTCTATGTAATATGTTCTGATGCATTTTGTTATCATGTGTTGAGTTACATTATGATTTTAATGAAATTCAATGTTTTTGGCTCACAATGATGTGTTATAAATATTTAGTGATGTTGTTAGGTTGAAAAGTAATATTCTATGTAGGTGGTTATTGTGCCTATATAAATATACCTATACACATTAGCCAACTATTTAGTGGTATTAAGGATGTACATCATTAAATAGATATAAGCTTATATTGTAATGCATCTCATTTCATATTACTATGTGTAAGGTGTATTTTATTGTTGTTTAAATTAAATAAATAAATGTCATTTTTTTATCTATTTTATTACATGATCAATATTATTTAAATCTAAATTTGTAAAGTTATAGGGTTATCTTCATTGAGACCCCTAATTGTGACTACATCATTTTTTTATCTGAGCATGTTTTTTTCCCATCTTTGTTAGTTAATGGATAAAATATATTTTTTATACATTAAAGAGTGTGGGTATAAATTTGTTAAGATATATTCTTGAATTAGTGTTTGGTATAAGGTGTAGTGTTTTTTCATTTATTTGTTAAAATGGCACACCAAATAGGGTTCACTACAAGGTCACATTGAGTGTCAAGTCATGAAATCTTAGTTGGATTGATGAGGCATAACTAAGCCTATATAGAGGCTATGTATAATGCATAACATTGATGCATTAGAGTGTTGAATGAAGAATGAAATTTGGAATTTATAAAATAAGCACTTGAGAATGAGGTTGTCGAATAATATATTAATAAACATAAATATATATTCCTCCATGTAGATTTAAAGATTAATACTAAACTTAAATTGGACCCTCCTCATTTATCAAAGAGTTTGAGTTCTGAATAATTCATTGATTGGATCACTAACTTAGAGAAAGGTAAAGAATGTGCATTTTTATTTTATATGCTAGGAACATCATGTGTAATATTAATTGAACAATGCAAAGGTAAATTTATTTTATTATTGTTGGATTAATTTAATTTGAATAAGGATGTAGCAAAAGGGGTTAAATATCTAGGATAACATTCAAAAAAATCACTACCTATAAGGGGTTTTTTTGGCATTATGTTTTTAATTTGATTTAGAGAACTATGAGAAGGGAGAGGAGAAAGATGATAAAATGCATCTAATACATCCTCATCAAAGCTTTCACGAGCATGCTCATAGTAATCATCATATCCATCATTACAATGATAATCATCATCATTATAAATGAAATTAGTCTAATTTTCATGTTTTAATGTGTCATCTTTAAAATTTATCCATTCATTTATATAATTATTCGAAAATTTTAGAAATTGATAAATTGGGTGAACTGAAAGAGGTTTCTTGGAAGTCATTTCAAAGTTACCAAAACCAGAATGCAAAAAATGAATAATAATAATAAAATAATAAGAAGGTAATTTAACATATATATATATATATATATATATATATATATATATATATATATATATATATATATATATATATATATATATATATATATATATATATATATGTATGTATGTATGTATGTATGTATGTATGTATGTATGTATGTATGTATGTATGTATGTGAAATATTCATCCCAATGAATAGGAAAGAGAAATTTACTTGAAACCCAGAGGGCTAATTATTGAGTGTATTAGGACGTAGTATGTGGATTTAGGGTTTTTCAAGGGTTATAAACAACATCTAATATATGTTAAACTATTTAAACCCTAGTAGAGGAATTGATATGGATGTGTTAATATGTCATAAAATTAGGAAAAAATAGAATTTAATAAACCCTAATTTAGTACATAATAATGGAGAAGGTAAATTCTAGGGTAGAACTAGTGTTGTTAAGAAATATTCAAAGTAAGTTAAGTTCACCAAATGTTTTAACTATTAATGACTTAGTTGTGTAAATTATAGGTTATTAAAGAGGATAGGTACATTCAGTAAATATATATAAATATTATAAATAGATCTATCAAGTTGATTTACCCAAAATAGTAAGTGTGATGGGAAAATCTACTTATCTCGAGTGAAATACACATCATTGGATGATGGGAAGTTTGAAATAGGTATGGAAATAAGTCTAGGGCCAGTTAATTATAGAAATGAATTTAAAATCCATCATAAATTAGTACACTTAGAGGTAAATTACTTCACTATACTAGTGTCCAACTAAATTCTATGGTAGAATTAGTGTTGTTAAGAAATATTCGAAGTAAGTTAAGTTCACCAAATGTTTTAACTATTTATGACTTAGTAGTGTAAATTCTATGTTATTAAAGAGGATAGGTACATTGAGTAAATATATATAAATATTATAAATAGATCTATCAAGTTGATTTACCCAAAATAGTAAGTGTGATGGGAGAATCTACTTATCTAGAGTGAAATTCACATCATTGGATGATGGGAAGTTTGAAATAGGTATGGAAATAAGTCAAGGGTCAGTTCATTCTAGAAATGGATTTCAAAAGGCCACCATAAATTATTACACTTAGAGGTAAATTAGTTCGCTATACTAGTGTCCAAGGGACCTTACTAATGTCCTTTCAGGGACATGGATTGTGAGACTACTAGGGATGTTGTGAGGATGATTTAGGGTTTTGTAAGTGTGCTCAATAGATTTTAATCATTCATATGTGTCACTGCTTATTTTTATATTATTAAAAAACTTAACAAACACCTATAAACATGAAATAACATTAGAATCAAATGCAAAAATAATTGAAAACATGGGTTAAGAGATGTTATGATCATGCAAGATAGAACATGTTTTGTCTTAGTCATTATCTAAATTAGTACCAATGATAGGGGTATCAAATCGCATATAGTTATCCCTTAGGGAACATGTATAATCAACATGCACATTTTTCTACAATGAATTTTGCTTAGGCCCTTATTTGATCAAGCATGCATGTCTATGTGAGTTTTTGAGTAATATGTAGAGTGCTAAGCTATATTATTAATTAAATTTTAAGTAATTATGTGCCAAAGTAGTAAGTGCTAGATGTAAAATGCCTCCTGAGGCTCTTTATATAAAAGGAAATTTAATTGGACTATGAGATACTTGTCTATAGGCTTACAAGGTGAAAATATAGATAAAATAATAATAAGAGACTCAAGGAAGGGTAAGGAACCATGATAAGTTAAAAAATTGATTTGTGGAGACTAATGCTGAGGTGGACACTAGAACATTATGATAGTGTTCTAAGACCTAGAAAATAGGGTACTAACTATGGAAAATAGACCCAAGTTCCCTTGTAATTGGGATAACATGATATAATACCACTATATGTGAAAAAATAGGGTAAATAAGTCATAATAAATATCAAAATACCAAAATGACCATGTGAATAAGACTCATATTCATCATTAAGACCTTCTCATGAAAGAGCAATAAAAGACATAGTACTTGTTTTTTATTGACCAAATTAGGGTGTGTACACTCTTCTATCCATATATTTACACCCACTCATAATGTCTCCCATGTTTTAAAAAAAATTACCCACTAGTAATGTATCACATAACTAATATACCACACAAAGAGGCTTTTACATGACTTAAAAATAAAGTAAGTTTGACTTTGTTGTGTTTCATTAAAAAAGATTTCAACTTCGTAAGGTATGCCAAAAATAATGAATAATATAAATTGAAGGATGTTGGTGGTTTTGGGAAGCTAGGTGATGGTGCGGACTAGGTGAAATATAGGAGAGTAGGAGAACTAGAGGGTTGTGGTTAGAATGAACTAGTGAATGTTAAAGACATCTTACCATGTAAGAAACCAAATGTCAATTAAGAAATAGTGATCATGCATGAAAGTGGTTTATAACATATATTTAATTATAAAAATGGCATAAAGGGAATACAAAATTATTATTTTCCAATTATATGGTGATGGAGAGGTCATGTGGATGGCGCGGGAGAGAGACAGGTTGACAACATGACAAGTTTGAGCAACTGTGTGATGAGTTTGAACTATGATCAAGTTGAACCAAGTGTGGAAGGCCATTTGACTAGCATGTAAACTTACAAACTAGAGTAGACCATGTAAATTTATTTGTTTGCCTTTTAAAGCAGTTCTTCAAATTAGGTTGACCAATAGGTAATGTAATTTTTATGAGCAGTTCACTATATTTTTTAATCTAAGTCATTGGAGGGTGTTAAAATACAAACACCTAAAGATGATATGCAGGATCAAGATAAAAACTTATGGTTAATTTCTTTATTATGCATTTTTAATCAAAACTTGTATGTTAATACACAAGATAATACATGAAAATGGAAATTCTAAGTGCACATGAGAAATAAATAGTATATGGACATATATGTCCTCATGTTTTCTCATAATTTACAAGAATACAAGTTAGTAAGATACTAAAGATTTCTAACTTATTACAATAAAATAATTTAAGTGTCATTATACTAGTACCCACTCTCATACCATGAAATATCTATCCATTAATGAGGATGTCAAAGACCACATACCAGTTGACCGAACACATGAGTTCTATTGAATACTTCAATTTAGATGAGAGTAGATACTAAGTATTATGTATTCAAAAAGATCCTTGAATTATATTAGAAATGACTTGGTGAAGAGGTATATATATATATATATATATATATATATATATATATATATATATATATATATATATATATATATATATATATATATATATATATATATATATATATATATATATATATATATATATATATATATAGGTTGAAGATAGGTTAATCCCAATAATACCATTTATGTGGGTCTAAATTCCTCAAAATAGGTGGAATAAAGGCTTGAATTCAACATCATCATACATATGGGATAAACATCCGCTATGTACACAAAAAGAACACAACTAATCAAGCTAAATAGAAGTGTAGGAAAACCATACACACCAAAAAGTACAAAGAGAAAGAAAGAGGCTACAATATTTCTAACTTAAAAAGGAAATATCTTAAAGGATGAAATGGGGTCAAAATTTATCCAATTTTTATTTCATCATGTAAAACACCTATTTGAAAATACCATCCAAATGGATTGGAGAAGACAAAGGAAATGTAATAAAGATGAACTATTTGAAGATGTCATAATAGATTTTAGAAATCTTGGTTTTAATAAGGGTGTCATAATGGATGATGCATGGATATGCATTCACTCTAAACTATAAAAATTAAGGGAAAAGCTAATAAATGACCTAAGATATCCCTAACTAGATTGGATCAAAGACCAAGCAACATGGAACAACTTATTAAAGATGAAAAATTCAAGAGGAAGGTAAAAAGAATCTAAACTATAGGACATTTGTACAATAAGGAGGTAATGGATGCCTTCAAGACACAAGGAGTATAGGTTTTTAAGCATTGGGTCCCATAAATTGGGATATAGTGGGTATAATAACATATGTGGTAGCTTAGTTCGTAAATAGTTTTATTATTTATGTCTTCTTTTTTAGGAATAAATTGTAAAATTGTGAGTTACATGTATTTGATGAGAAATTAGATTTCATAAATAATATTACCTTGTACATGTAGGTTCACCAATTTCAAAAGGAAACTTTAGAGGAAGATTTTAAATACTGTAGAAGGTGTAGGTAGGCTTGGGACTCTCCCACACTCTATCCCCTAAATAGACCTAATTCTCCACCACATCCACACAAAAAAATGAACTTTATCCTTTAAATACTATCTCTACACACCTCCATGAACCACAAACAATCATCAAACTATAAAATAAACTTTATATTTCATTAAAATTTATGTCCAATAGTTTCTTATAAAAATACATTTTATCCATAAAAAATGACCCCTTTATGACAAAACAAGGGATTTTTGTTAAAATTTTCTTTATGTAGACATGTAGTGATAAGAAATTATTGTACAATAAATATGTAATGAACCCTACCACCCCACCAAAGCACACATGTACTATATTTTAATCTTTAAGATGACATACTTGTTATTTAAAATCTAAGCACGACCCTGTTCATGTCAGGACTCGGGAGGGATATTCACCTTCTTATTATTATAAATCTAATTATTATAAATAACCTTGGTCAGTTTCATTTACTAAATGGTCATACATTATTGTACCCTTCATCACATATTATTGCCTCATAATATTAAATGATTTCACACAATTGAACACAACAAAAAAAATTATGCTTGTTGCATATTGCTCATTCATTTTCTCTTCTTACATGGGATTAAATGTGAAATAGATTTATAAACACATGTTTTATTAAATTATCATTTATAATCCCAATTTTTATTTCCCATGCGATTAATTCATGGCTTCCTTGATAGTGAACTGGGTTCCTTAATCAAATAGCTTACCTTCAAACATTTTGTATGATTTGTGAGAATTGATAAACTACTTCCACCATAAATTAGACAGTAGGAATAAACCATTTCAGCCAAAATTCTAAATGTATAAAAGTGAATTTAGACAATCACACCTTGAACATCTAAAGAAAATTTTATACCTAATACCATTTTAAAACAAATAAAATGATATTTGTATGCTTTCACATTTTTTTTACATCTGCCAAGGCTATCGCAACTATAACATTTGACTAAAATATTTTTTTTGTTAAAAAAAATTCATCATCTTTGTTAAGTTGCCACATTTTGCATGCATGTCTGTTAGGAAAGTCAACTACAAAATTTGACAAAAGTTTGATTTTGTTTACTTTTTGATGAATCTCTATACCTTGTTATGAAGCTCCAATTTTGGCACAAGTTGGGTAAATTATTGAAATGGCCAATGAGTGTGGTTTTTTTCTTGCTAATTACATTTTACTTTAATAATCTATCATGATTTATCAATAAGGTTGTTTTGTGCATATTTAGAAAATATTGTAGTCTTTGAGATCGTATTCCATTAAGGTATTTTCTCTAATCTATATAGCTTTACATTTTGCATAGATGTTTATCTAAACAATTTTGACTTTACCTTCTAATATATATTTTTTTTGTTTAGTTATATTTGATGTATCTCCATACCATTTTATAAACATCTACATTGAAGATGATGGAAAAGGGAGTTAAGTTTAATATTACACTTCTCAATTTCATTTTATTCAAAAATATCGAATGGATAATTTAAAAAAATCCATTTTGTGTGTATCAAGTAATAATAATTGATTGGATTTCATAGATCAAATCCTATCAAGAAAGTTTTCTAAAATATTTCAAAGGCTCATTAAAATCACTATTTATTGCATATATTTTCATCCTTAATAGTCTATAAAACCATGTTTTTAGTATGCATATTATCAAATAATTCATCTGATTTATTTGATATGTCCCACAATTTGTTGAATATATTTCAAGGAAACTATTCCCATTATCGAAACACACTCTCAACTATGATCAAAATTTGTAGTTTAAGTTATGCCTAGAATTTGTAATGCTTAAAATCAATCATCTTCAAGGAGTAAGGATCCCAAAATCTAATCCAAAACTAAGATAAATCAACTATAGGGAGATCCTCTATATCAAAAAAATTTATAGAAATTTTTTGAAAATAAAAATAGGTTCCCATAATTTATCATGCATATTAGAAGGAACTAGACAACATAAAAGTAGGGGACCAATCCTAGTAGGTTCCAATAACATAAATAAATTAGATTATAGGTGCCAATAGGTTCCTAATTTTGATGTATTTGCATAAAGAACTGAGATTATAGGTGTTAATAGGTGCTAATATCATACTATTATGTTTATTGTCTAATGTTAATAGGTGCCCATTTTTGATGTATTTATATTATTACACTTGTTTGGTAACCTACTTGATAGGATGACATCATTATTTTATTGTGTCAAAGAACTAGTAATTTTGGCATCCTTGTTAACATTAGTATGTGACCTTGTTCATTAAGAAACTAGATTGAATGTAGAATGGAATCATATTATTTAATATTATACTTTTTTAAATGATATTTTATCAATGGGAATTAGCTCCCTGACTGTGAAAGACATATTGAAATTGTTTGATTATAAGCAAGACTAATTTCAGCATATTTATATATTTGTTTGAACATGCGGTGGAATGAAAGATGTTATACTGGTGAATATTTATCATGATCTTGATTGAATTGTACATGATATGATGTTTCAAGACTCTAGAAAAAGCATTATCATGAAGTGTTAAATCTCAATATGGGTCTGTTATAATCGAAAGTAGTTCTTAGGATGATGTAAGAATGAAAACACTATAATGAATATTCTTAATTTTATATATGTGTGTGGGAGGGGGTGATCATGCATAGTCTTGGTTTTCAATAAAATTGTGCAAATACATCCTTGTGACAATGATTGGATTGGTAACTAATTATTCGTGGTGGACAATGTCTTGTATGACATGGTTTCATCCAGTTGAAAATATTGTCATGTTTTAAATGCTTCATATATTAAAGTAGTTAATGCTTTTGTATATGAATTCAACAATGATCATGGTATGTGGTGTGATATCTTTTTTAAGAAACCTGTCACACAAGTGTTAAATTAGTCACTTTGGACTGAGTTTCCACTTATGTGAGACTAGATCATGTTATTAATTTGATACTTATTTAGAATGTATAATCATCATGTTCCATGGATATGGAATCATAACTGTGTTATAATGTGTTCATGAGAGAAGGAACTAGAATTGGAGTGGTTATCATCTTGTTTTGTTTTAACTAGTTCAGTCGTGATATATCCTAGTGTTTTATATTATTTTTTATGTAACCATGACTACAATGATAAATTATTGACAATATGCCATTAGTCTAAGAGGCATTATAATAGATTTGAGCATGACTACAATGAGTCTTTAACGATTGTAAATGTTATTTTTGGTCTATGGTTGTCTTAAACCTAGTTTTTTTAGAATATGGCTATTAAAAATGATGTAGAAACTAGTTTAATGAACATACTGATATTAATTAGGTTTTAATTATGAAATGTAAATTACATATGAAATGTACATTGCTTGTGAAATGCACATTGCTTGAAACACACACACAAGGTAGTATACTATTGCAAAGTGTCTAAGAGCTTAAAAGACTGAAATATCCTAGTAAAGTAATAAAATCATAGTCTAGTTGATACTATCTAAGGTAATGAAATTAATGGATCACTTGGGGCAGTGAAATTTAGTTTAATTGAATGTTTATATTGTGACATGTTATTTAGATTCATGGTGAATTCTTAATAATATTTGGCATAATATTATGGCCTAGATGTTAGTATGATTCTATTTTTCTTAGTATTGCTCAGTTATTAGCTTTTTTTATTAGTCTTAGACATGTGTGGGGTTCCTTGATAGTCATGAGTTAACATAGGCTTGTTTCTTCATTAATGCCACTCATAATGAAAGGGAAAGTTTCCATATGAGAATTTTATTAATAATCTCACAAAATAATCCTTGTGGAAGTGATTATTGTGATTGAAAACCCTATTATGTGTGAGTCATCACCCTATAATCTCTAATATGTTTAAAGCCATTTTAATATCTTAAATAAAAATTTTAGAATAATTTTTAGTGAAATTTACACCATGCCATTTATATAATTTATATTATTACCACATAAATTGTCAAGTTTCCAATCTTATAGGCTTAATAATATACATTTTCCAGCATCCCTTTCAAAATGAATTCAAATGATCTTTTCCTTTAAAAAATTTGCAAAATATTTCGTACTATATTATTAAAATTTGAATTAGTATTTCTTGGTTTACCTACAATTGATTCGTGATAATTAAGACTCTATTCCTTATATGTTTGATGTAGATTAATTTAATTTTTTTTACACAAGTTAAAATGTGTTTTGTGTTTCTCTAGTCCATTATGCATAAAGTGATAAAAAACTATTACTTTTAGTGTTGATGATTAGACCTTTGTGTTGATAATGACAATATGGTAACACATTGTCATGGATAATGATGATGTAGTTTGGATGTCGTAGGATGCATACCCAGAGTATTATGTATTATACTATTTTAAAATCATTGGCAAGCCTTTTCTTTTGGAGGCTAAAAGTGATGCTAAAGCCATGTCAAAAAGGAAGATATTATGTAGTGAGATTTCCTTAAAAATCTTTTGAACTATAGATGCAACACCTGTTAGGTGTTGAGTATTTTATGATCAACTCAGAAAGTAAGGCTGAAAAGGATAACTTTGACCTTATTTATACCATTTTAAATAGTGCTCATTTTATCAATAGGTATGTCATTAAAATGGAATATAATTAATAAGATTATATTATGGATATATTGACTATAGTATTATTATTTTTAATGGGACATGTTGGGGATGACAAGATTTGTTTTTTCCGCTATTTATGCCAAAAACTCAATTCTTGGTAGCTGTCAAAGAACAATACAAGTGGTTTTTTCATTTAGTTAATAAGAATGGTATATATTTTTCATGTGTTACCACCAGGTATATACTTCTCTTTTGGACTACAAAAAAAGTTTATTATAACCACTACACTTTTTCTCGATTCATATCGATTTCTTAGTACACATATGCAATCTAAAAGATTTAATTTATTTGTTCAGATCTTTAACTATGTTCTGATGTTTTTGTTTAAGGATCTAGTTATGAGCTATAATTCTTATCCTAAAGTAGGGTACATATATGTTTAACATATTTTTTAGGTATATAAGTTATTTATTGTATTTAGGTTCTCATTTTAAGTATTCTTTGTGAGTCTTTTATCATTTTTCTATGTGTATTTTTAGAATATTTGATAACTTGAATTTGTACAACATATTGTATTGAATCAATGTGGTATATTTAAGATATTCCATGGTTTATATTAGATATTAAACATGTGTTTTTTGACTATTTCACCTAATTTCAATCAAGAAATATTATAGAGATGTGGATATTCTTAAAATATTTGATAGCAGGAGTAGTCTTTGACAAGTATTGCTTGGTTGCTTATAAAATGTATACTTGTCAAAATATAATAAATTAGAGTAATTAAGAAGTGAATTTGGTTGCCTAAGATCACTAAAATACTTAGTATTGTTCAGGTGTAAAATTTTGTCCAAGTTTTCTTATTGTTTTGAATTCATGACTAGTTTTTTTCTTTGCATTCCTTTCCATTTTAGTAGTTTCTATAATGAATTCACCAACTAGTTTTTGGATAGAATCATAGCTATTTTTTTATTGGTTCAACACAATTTTAGATAAAATTAAATTTTATATTCATAGACATTTAGACATATACACCATAATAGGCAATTTTTTGAGTTGATACTTTTGGTTGTATCCACATCATTTGGTTTGTAAATATTGCCCTAGTTGATGGCTTTAAACTCATGTTTATTCATATTAGAGGACTCGCCTCTTGAAATATTTCTCCTTGATGACATCATTGATAATGATCAATATTATAAATTTATAGTAATAAATTATAGCTCAAGCTTGGTTTCACTTTTAGTCTTCTAGATGATTTACAACATTTTCCTTTATTTCCTCATCATTATGGATTGTTACATAGTGAAAAAATTATATATATTTATTTTTTCATGATTTTCTATGGTTAGCTAAAAAATCAACATCTAACATCAGGGTGTAGCATATTCATAAGGGAAAAGAGACTTGTTGATGATTTTATTCTATTTATAAGGTATTGGTAGTAAACTTAGTCAAACCACTAAAAAGTTACATCAACCCAATCAATTTATTTTGATTATTCAAGTTTAATATAAGGATGATTCTAGATATAAATTATTGATTTCCAAAAGTATACATTTTGTCTTAGTTATGCACATTTTCTAGCTTCCTTCCACCATCATAATTCAAAGAAAATATTAAAAAGATAAGACTCAAGAATTTTCGAGGCATTTTTTTAATTCCTCTAAAAACATGATAGTTTGTTTCGTAGATTTTTGCTTCACTAATTGAGCTTATTACATGGTAGAGTGTTAGGGACATCTAGAATTACAATATTTAATGAGGAGAGCTTGCACCAAGAGCTAGTTAAAAGGAATGAAAAATGTCTAGTAGTCTTGGAGTAGAAATGGTCATCTTTACAACTTTAGGTATCCTTAAGATTCAATTTAAATATGTAGTTATATTTATATTATATTTTAAAGAAATTGGTAAATAAGTTTTACCCCTATTTACCTTTGATTTGTCAGCTACAACATGGAAAGTTAGCATGGTAAATTTTAGTAGCAAATATTTGGTAATTCATGAATATTCTAATTTTTTAATTTTATGTTTGGAAATTTATTATGGTCAAAAAATGGGTTTGGATCACCAAAAATTTAGGAATATAATTTTTTTTGGGTTGGCTCACCAACTATTTATAGAAAGATCTTATATTACCCTTCAATTTAGCATATATACCCTTGACCTCCAATATCAAATAAGGTAACCAGCAGAACCTAAATTAAGGAACTAGACATCGATATCAAATAATGAACACCAATAGTGTGGATAAAAGGATATGAATGATAATACTGAATGACATTACCTCCAATAGTGTTGAACTTAAGTATCGAATGACATAGTGAATGACATTGTTAAAGGGAACTATAAAAACATTCATAGGATTTAAAAATTAAGGCATAATAAGAAGAAAGGAAAATAAAAAAAATCTAGGAATGAATTTCCAAACCCTACTAGTACACTGTACAAAAGAATAAGGAAACCAAGTTTGAAAACTTAAAAGATAGAAAACCATTAAATGTACCTCACCTATTGAAGGATACTGAAGTGAATTTTAATGAAATTAGGGATAAAAACAAAAATACTACATACATACCTTTACATTTTTTTGGCTATCTTATAGAAATAAGAAGTTCACATTTTGTTAAAGGAAAGATTTTTTAATATTAATAGAAATCAAATTTTCAAGGGGTTTATAAGGGGAATTCAGATTCCTTGTATCAGGAGTTAGAAAAAAATGATGGTAATTCTTTTATAAGTTTTGCCTTTCTTTTAATAACAAATTGATAAGAAAAATATTAAATGAGGAACTGGTCAAGCTACCTCTGGTAACCATCTCATGGATCCATTGGATAACACTAGAATTAATTTAGAATCATATGAGCTAGCCAAAAAATGGTTGAGAATGTCTATTGTGAAGTTTTGGGGCATGATTTAGATGACAGGGATAACAAATAACAAGAGATGTTAATTGAATAATGATTATTAAAAAAAAATGAAACCCTTGGTGACATAAAAATTGAACTTTTGCATAGAATTTAGGATTAACGACCACCATATAGAGAGACAAACCAGGATGAGGAATTTAGAGAGAAATATTGGTACACAGAAATATTCAGTCCATGGATATTTATTTTGATACATCAATCATCACTAATGATCATCAAAGAGCATTTTCTATAAGAAATTAATCTCATCCTCACAAACTTAATACCAAATGCAATAGTGTTATGGCAAGCCTCTAATTAAAAAATACATTATAGACTATATCTAAAATGTATTTATTATCCCTAAACTTGCACCATATTAAACCTTCAGTTGTAATTTGTGCATCGTAGATATAGTCTATAATGGAGTTATTGACTAGAGGCTTACCACAACAATAGTGCATTTGGTATTAGATTTGTGAGGATGAGATTATTTTTTTATATAAAATTCTCTCCCAAGATCATTTATGATGATTGATGCATCAACTTAAATATCCATTGAGTGAACATTTCCATCTACTGAGAATTCTCTGTAAATTCGTCATCTTGGTTTGACTCTTTATATGGTCGTCACTAATCCTAAATTTCATATAATAGTTTAATATTTATGTCACCAAAGGTTTCATATTTCATATTTACTGATCATTGTTCAATTTTCCTTTTTTTTCATTATCCCTATCATCCAAATCACACCTCATATATTCACAATAGACATTTTCAACCATTTTTTTGGCTAGCTCATATAATTCTGGATGAATTCTAAATTTATCCAATGGATTCATGACAATGATTACCATAGATAGCTTGACCAGTTCCTGATTTAATCTTTTTCATATCAACTTGTCTAAAATAATGGCAATACTTACATAAGTGACACCATCATTTTTGGTAGCTCTTGATACATGGAATCTGAATTCCCCTTATAAACCACTTGTAAATTTGATTTATCTTCATATTCAAAAAGCTCTCCTTCAACAATCCAAACTTCCTATTTCTCTAAGATATAGCTAAACAAATTGATAGTAAGGCATCAAAACTATATTTTGAAATCTAATCATTGTACCATGTATGCATCTAGTAATGGTTATTTTACAATCTTCAAAATATAGGAGCTTGGCATGTTATTCAAAACATATTTTCTTACCATGCTGAATTGTTATGGGTGGGGGTGAAGGGGAACATAAAATCTAATGTGAAAAATATTTAAAATGAGGGTTGTGGGTGTATTTATGAGATTATGGAGGTAATTGTGCAATTGAATAGTAGACTAGTTACATTGGTAACCTAGTATCTTGGTCTAACTTCACCGTTCGATAAAGGATTCCATTGCAACGATTTGACATATCCATTCGGTGGATCTATTCAGTGAAACCTTCTAGTGTAGAATTTTGGTAGTTCCATTCGGTGGCTACCTTTCGGTATAGCCAAATGGTTGTACAGAAAAAAGGAAACTATCTCTTTTCACTCTTTCATAATCATCGTAGATTCCCCATCACCCATGGAAGATTCACCAAAGCTTTGATTTAATTTTACCAAGATTTGCCAAATATTTTCAATAGGTTATCTATTAGGGCCTCTTAAAATTAACCTTGAATATTGGTATCAATCATTTTACCATGTATGCATCTGGCAATGGTTGTCTTAAAATCTTCAAAATGTACGGGCTTGGCAAGTTATACAAAACATATTTTCTTACCATGGTGAATTGTTATGGGTGGGGATGAAGAAGGAGACAAAATCTAATGTGAAAAATATTTAAAATGAGGGTTGTAGGAGTATTTATGAGATTAGGGAGGTAATTATGCAATTGAATAGTATATTGGTTGCATTGGTAACCTAGTATCTTGGTCCAACTTCACCGTTAGATAAAGGATTCCATTACAACCATTCAACATATCCATTTGGTGGATCTATTTAGTGAAACCTTTTAGTGTATAATTTTGGTGGTTCCATTCAATGTCTACCTTTCAATATAGCCAAATGGTTATACAAAAGAAAGGAAACTATCTCTTTTCACTCTTTCATAATCATCATAGATTCCCCATCACCCATGGAAGATTAATCAAAGATACGATTCAAATTTCCCTAGATTTTCCAAATATTTTCAATAGGTTATCTATTAGGGCCTCTTAAAATTAACCTTGAATGTTGGTATATTAAGATTAAAAAATGAGGATCACAGAGCATTTTGATGAATCACATAGTTTTAGGACTAGGTTTTATAGAAATGTATTGAAATTCATTCTCATATCATTCTACATTAAGGTTAACAACATTTAGGCACTCTTTTTTATTTGTTAGTTTTTATTTAATAAAATGCTTTTAGACCCATTTGTGGGCACAAGATTCCACCTAGATTATTTTATACTAATAATTACCTGAGCTTTTTCATGTCATTGATGATATCTATGTTGCATTAGAATACACACACACACACACACACACACACACACACACACATACATATATATATATATATATATATATATATATATATATATATATATATATATATATATATATATATATATATATATATATATATATATACACACACACACACACACACACACACACACACACACACACACACACACACACACACACACACACATATATATATACACACATACATATATACATACATATAATATACATATATACATATATACATATATATATATATATATATACATACATATATACACACACACACACACACATATATACATATATATATATATATATATACATATATATATATATATACATATATATATATACATACATATATATATATACATACATATATATATATACATATATACATATATATATACATATATACATATATATATATATACATATATATATATATATATATATATATTTATATATTTATATGTATATGTATATACACACACACACACACACACACACACACACACACACACACACACACACATATATACACACATATGTGTGTGTGTGTGTGTGTGTGTGTGTGTGTGTGTGTGTGTGTGTGTGTGTGTGTGTGTGTGTGTGTGTGTGTGTGTGTGTGTGTGTGTGTGTGTGTGTATTAAATTTACTATCTCTTGAAAGATGATAACTCGAATTAAAATGATATTGTCTCTTGAGATTAAAAAAAATAGTATTATATATCATCTTTAGAGAGACAAAAACAATATCTTCTCTCAATAGATAAAATAATTAGTATTCTATATTATCTTTGGTAAAATAATTATTTGAGATAATAATTAGAGATGCCCAATTTGAAATAATACAAAACTTTTTTTTGTCTTAATTTAAGACAATATATTTATGTATTGTCTATAATATTGTCTCAAAACACCCGCTATGTTGTAGTAGATCTAATACCAGTTACAACCACCTTAAGGTATAAAACATGGGTTTGATAAGTAAAAAATTATGACTCTATAGACCTTAACAAAAATCTATGACACAAACAAACGAGTTAACTTTTTAAAAAAAAATGACATCAGTGTTAGTAACAAATTTGAAACAAGAAAAATATGCTCCCCACACTCATGTAAAGAAAATGATTCAAGCTTAACCCACCTCACAATGATTTCATGCCCAATCTGTAGCCTATGTGCATTGAGCTCTCAAAACGAATTATCTAACTTGCTCTCATGGATTATGCACTCATATTTGGATTAGATTTTTTTTCTAGATATTATTATTGGTAACATTAGTTTGGGTTAACAATAAATCAAATGAACCTCTACATATTTATATGCACATTAAAATCTAACCAAAAAATTAATGACATTAATAACAACGAAGAAATATGAACATAATAGAATTGTCAGCATGGAAAAAAGTTCCCATGCCATTTCTTGTATTTATTGACCACTCATCACTCCATAATTACCTCATGGATGTCGACAGGAGAATGCATCCCATTTGATAGACATTAAATCTTACAACACAGTATAAGTAACTAGAACCACTCATTGATACTAAAGGTCCATGATCATATTCATCATCCAACTCCAAATATAAACCATTAATCAAAGATGGAATAGATTACTCGGTAGGGAATAGAGTTTTCGGCAGGTGAACTCATATAAACATAAAAAAAATAGTGTTTTTTTCCAATGCTTTACTTCTCATGTTGTTTTTGGGATCACACATTTATATGTTGATATAATTTCTCACATTATGTGAGATTTATTACTTCTTAGTCTTAACGAATTATCGTCAGACTTTATTCCAAAAGAAACATAAAAATCAGTCCATTCTACCTGGTAATATGCATTTTTATTGTTCTATGTTATGTTGTTTTGGTCTGCTTAGGTTGACCTATGTCCTTGCTCATGGATTCTCTCACATTAACCTCATCCTTATGTGCATCCAAAATTTGACAAATATCTTCAAGAAATATCCCGATAGGTAACCCTTCTATCCAAGACATTAATTGCACTATTTTTTTCATTCAAAAAATCAATTCATATCAGTCAATAGCCACTTCTCCAATATATTTATTAGCCAAGATCATTCTCCAATAATTTAGTAAAAATTAATTCATTTTACCTTAAAGGAACTGCCTTATATTGCCTTGGAAATTTATCTCAAAGAAATAATCTGAGTGTTGAGATGGGCAGTAGGAACCCAAAAAAATTGTCCCTATTGTCAATATTGCCCTAATTTTTTGTAAATGTTTTTTTTTCTTAGTTCATATTGAAAATAAAATATTTGAATGCTTTATAGCTAGTGTGATAAATTGCTAGAAACTAGGAAAGGCCTTGTGTTTTTAATTGTTTTTACATAGTATCTCTAAATTCCTTACATCTAGTCTGATAAACTTTTGGATAATGAAAAAGGCCCAAAGTTTTTAATTTTTGTTACATAACAATGATTATTCCTTTTACATGTGAAATGAATAAAATATATTAAGACACTATATCAGAGCAAATGTGAGTTTTGAATTTGGGTTTGTGAATGAAAATATTATTGAATTAGAAATTTTAGGAAGGTTGGAATTTAAATTGGCATCCGGAGCAAGAAGAAAGAACAAATCACCGTGGCAGAGGTGTAGAAGTTGTCAAAGCCCCATCATTTGTTCCTAAAAACATGATGCACATTCGCTAGTGGTCCATAGCTATGGTAATAATATGTGATGAAACTAAATCTAGTTTGCGAAAAGAAAACAAATATCTACTTTGAATTGTTCTTTGAAAAATGTCCATGACTCTGTCCAAAGCTTCCATTTTATGTCAACAAATCTAGTATATGATATCAATTCTAGATTCCTCGATTATTTATATTTTGGTGGTGTATGAGATAGTAATTAATAATATATTATTACTATTATTAATTGGATTACAATATTTATCGATTAAATATATAATTATTAAATATATTTATTTGAAAAAGTGTTAAAATATATTAATTTGATTAAATATTTTATAATTTTCATCATAATTTTTTTACTGATTGGTGATAGATGGTTTCATTCTAGCACCATTATTGAATTGGATTTGAAAAAATATTTATACCATAAATTTAAGGTTTAAATTTTATCATATGTCAAAGATATCACAATATTTCAATAGTCTTTTGAAAACAAGAAGAAAAAGTTCTAATATGACAATCAAATGCATGTTAAATTTAAGGTCCTCTATTTTTTATTTTATATTTTTTAACACTATTACACCCCTTCCCACCTACCTTGTATTATTATATGTTTCTTCATTTACCATAATTATTATGATATCTTAAATATGTTCATCAAAAAATGTTAAAAGATATCGATCTTAAAGTACTTATCTTTGATTTATTACACACTATATTAATATTAATTGGTGATAAATCACCTCAATTTAAACCATACCAAAATATTCAAATAAAAATAATATTTAAAAATATATATACAAAATTCAAACTTCACTAAATACAATAATACCATAATTTTTTCAAAAATAAAATATAATAATAAAATAAATAAATAATTTTTATTTGTTTCCTCATCTTAATCCGATCCAATCGGCCAACTGCGAAGGATTCAGAATGCCCGGAATCTGCACGTCATCGGAGCGGAGGATATCCGTGGTCACACGAGTGTAGAGTCCTTCATTTTCCTTTTCCTTCCCTCTCTCCTCGCCTTCACGGGGTCGTCTGGAGATTCGGATTGGAGCAAGAGTTATCACGGGGTCGTCTGTTCGAATCGGGGATCGGCCATGGTTTCCCCAGCAGTGTCCCGCGGGAGAGGTACTCCCTCGCCATAAAATAAGCCAGCCGCCAATTCAACACCTTGGACTGCGGGGGAGGCAATATAGGAAGGGGAGTTTTATGGACGTTTGAGGTAAGGGGATAGAACCCCGCCCGTGGCGATCCGCTTTTCCTTCTGGATCCGTGCCCTTGGTGAAGGGTGTTTGAGCTGTCATTGAGCTGTCGAAGGGAGGCGAATCAGGGTTTGGCGTGAGTGTCGAACAAGAGACGACTTAAATCGATGGATTTGGTTCCACGGGCCGCCAAGCGCTAAATAATCGCGCTTCCCCTCCCCGACCTGATAGTAGTAAATAGACGGATATGTTTTAAAACTGTCCAAAATTATTTATATATATATATATATATATATATATATATATAACTTCTGAAGTGTAGAAAAAGTGTAATTGAAATGGCGTGCAGGAAAATACATCTGCGCGTTTTTCTATTACATAGAGCAACCATATACGCGTTATTCTATTACTAAATAGAATTGCATACGCGTTCTTCTAATACTTAATAGAATTATATAATTGGGTTGTAAACATTAAGAATTGTGAAACTAATTTATGGATATTAAATGTTTCGAAAAGTTTTTTATGTTAGCATATATTACTTTTGGGAGTTTACAAATAATGTAATGTCTTTTTTTTATCTCTATAATTTATTTTTAGTGGTTTTTAATTAAATATTTCTATTTTGTTAATGTTTTGTTACATAACTTGGGCTTAAAGTGGAAGATGTTAAGCACCCAATAAATTGTATAATTTTTTTTTTTTATCAGATTTCTTTTGGGAGGTATTGCATCTTGGTATTTTATCTTTGTTTCACTTTACATGTGAATCAAAGATAAAATTGTTTCCGAAATTTGACCAATTTTATATGAAGTTCTCATGATAAATCAAGATCAATTGCCAACATGCATTAAATAGTAGTATTTTATTAGTTCAATGGGTATTATAAGATTTTTTATTTTGTGATAAAATCTTTTAATTTGATGAATTTTTTTTATAGATATATTGACCTAGTATCTAGTTAAGTTCATCATTCTAGAATTTATTATTTATAAGAATTAGTTATACGAACTAATCTAGAGTCAATAGTAAAACTATGTTTTATAACACATGACAGTCAAGTTAATTGCACTTTATGTTTAAAAATTTATTGAAGAAGTTTCATCTAATAAATTATTCTTATAAATTATTTGACACTAAAACATAAAAAATATTGCATACCTTTTAAATAATTTTACAACGAGTACTAGTTACTACGCAGCCTTTGTTATTTAAAGTTAAATATATAAATTTATTTTTAATCATTATGCATAAATAAATCATTTAATAATAAATTTTAAAATATATTTTATTATCTCAAATGAAACATATTATAATTTATATTTTGAAATTGTTTCTATAAATCTTAATTTCTCATAATTATTAAGAAGGTGTTGTGTTAATATTATTTAATAATGTATATTTATATTTACAATATGGTATTTCATCATCATGTTATATATAAACTGTAAAACGTTCAGTTCATTAAGATGTTTATATATTCAATGTATTTTCTTATGTAATAAGTATTACTAACATTGAATACATAAATATATCTATATATTAAGTGGGTTTCATTATCTTATAATTTTTTATAAATAAAAAAATATATTATAAACTAATTTGGTAATTTAATTTTCCACTCCATGAAATGAATGGTGTGGCATTAAAATTTCTTTCGTATGAAAACAAAATTATTCTTTCTAAATAAATTATCATAACATTTTTTTTTAACCTTTTATATATATATATATATATATATATATATATATATATATATATATATATATATATATGAAATAACACTAATTAAACATTGAAGAAAATTTGAAAATATAAAATTTCAATACAAAAGAAATTAAGAAATATATATATATATATATATATATATATATATATATATATATATATATATATATATATATTAATATTATAATAAATGAAATAACACTAATTAAACATTGAAGAAAATTTAAAAATATAAAATTTTAATACAAAAGAAACTAAGAAATAAAATGCTCTTATCTCACATATGTATGTTGTCATAAATTTCTCCTTTATTCATTTTCCCTAATATGCATATTACAACTCATATTGTCTTGTTATAAGCTAAATCTTCTTGGCGAAAAAATTATAAGTAAAAAAAAGAGGAAATTTGAGCTCTACAAATGCAAAGATGAAAATTCTCCCTCCATTGAAGGTCCTTCAAGATCATCACCTCTTTCCTTTCTTTTATTCAGCACCTTTGTCCTTTCTTTATTGTTATTATTTAGTCTAAATTTTTTTGGTCACTTGGGTATGGTCATGTTCGATCGTTGCTTTGGTCTCATGTTTGGGTTTTTTCTTTTCTATTTTTTCTTGGTTTATTCCTCGTATCCCATCTTGGTTTTCGTGTTGTGTTTCAGTGTATTTTTTTTTAGTGGGATTTTTGTGTAGTTAAATTCACCCCCATTATTTATGGATTTCAATGATGATGGCATTCAAGATAATGTGAGGGATGGGCAAAGTCTTATCAATGGAGATTGCAGTTGTGAAGCTTAGACAGATTAGAGTACATAATAGAAATTGCTCTCACTAACTTTATCTTCAGATGTTAGATAACCTAGTGCTACTAAAGAAATGAGTAGTTGAAATATTTTTAGTGGGGTCTTATGGGTTGAAGAAAAACCTAGTGTTTCTGAAAGAGTGACAATCAAGTTTGATGGATTCGGCTTGGAAGAAAGTGGTGGTGACAAATATAAATACAAGAAAATTGGTATGTTTTTTGCCTTTCTAAAAACCATAACCTTTTATCTCAATGAAGAAATGTAAAAGGACTTGTTTAAATAAATTGGGCTCAATAATGTTGGGCTTTTATTTGTGTATTTGAATAGATATTCTCTTCCTTCTAAGATTTGTTTTTGATATGTGATTGAACATTATTTGGGTAAAAAAGACTGGGATGTATGTTTGTTTCTATAAAATGATGCATAAGGGGGTTTTCATGGTCTTTTAAAAAAACTCTAACATGAAAAGGAGAGTTATTAATAAGCCCTTGTCGAATGTTGACTAGTCTATGTTTAGAGATATACCTTGGAACTCTACCCTAGACTATAAGGACATCATATTCAAAACTACCATGAGATGAATAGATATAATGAATGTTCCTATTCAAAACTAAAAATTTCTCACCGAAAAAGTCAAAATTTTGGGGTAAGTTTTAAGGATTGAAGACACTAGAAGACACATTTCTAATATGCATGCAAGAGTCCTTATTTCCATTGAGACATTTTTATGTTTTTCCTGGAATTTTTATTTTCAAAATTAAAAATTTCTTGTCATATTAGTGGCTTCTAAGGCATATATATATATATATATATATATATATATATACACATACATATATATATATATGGCCACCAAAAGAAAAATTGTCCTTTATTTAATAAGAAACATTATGTAGATCAAAATGAAAGTAAAATGTTTCCCCTTAATAGTGAGGTTGAGTCTGGTGAAATTTTGACTCTAATCATTCCCAAGATGGTGATGATAGATAACCCATAGTATGTTTCCAAAAAACAAAAACAAAATGATTTGAGTTTGTCAAGGATAACTCCTAAGGTCCCTTATGGCCCTATGTTACAAATTTCAATATTTTTTCTATAGATATATTTACCTAGTATCTAGTTAAGTTCATCATTATATAATTTATTATCTATAAGAATTAGTTATAAGAACTAATCCAAGGTCAATAGTAACACTACGCCTTATAACACATGATAGTCAAGTCAATTACACTTTATGTTTAAAAATTTATTGAAGAAATCCCATCTAATAAATTATTCTTATAATTTATTTGTCACTAAAAAATAAAAAATATTGCATACCTTTTAAATAATTTGCACTATCACTAAATATCATACAAATTTTTTAAATCTTATATAATTTCTTTTCAACTAAAACAATGAGGACTAGATGCTATGCAACCTTTGTTATTTAAAGTTAAATATATAAATTTATTTTTAGTCATTATGTATAAATAAATAATTTAAGAATAAATTTTAAAATATATTTTATTATCTCAAATGAAATATATTTGAATTTGTATTTTGAAATTATTTCTACAAATCTTAATTTCTCATAATTATTAAGAGGGTGTTTGTGTTAATATTATATAATAATATATATTTATGTTTACAATATGGTATTCTATCATCATGTTATATATAGACTGTAAAAGGTTCAGTTCATTATGATGTTTATATATTCAATGTATTTTCTTATGTAATAAGTACTACTAACATTGAATACATAAATATATTTATATATTAAGTGGGCTTCATTATCTTATAATTTTTTATAAATAAGAATATATATTATAAATTAATTTGGTAATTGAATTTTCCACTCCATGAGATGAATGGTGTTGCATTAGAATTTCTTCCATATGAAAACAAAATTATTCTTTCTAAATAAATTATCATAACATTTTTTTAATAACCTTATGACCATGATAGATATATTTCTATTTAGTGAATTATAGATTTAATATTCTATAGTTTTTTATTATAATAAATGAAATACCACTAATTAAACATTGAAGAAAAATTTTAAAATATAAAATTTCAATACAAAAGAAACAGAGAAATAAAATTCTCTTATCTGACATATGTATTTTGTCATAAATTTCTCTTTTGTTCATTTTTCCTAATATGCATATTACAACTCATATTGTCTTGTTATAAGCTAATTCTTCTTGGCAAAAATATTTTAAGTATAAAAAGAGAGGAAATTGGAGCTCTACAAATGCAAAGATGAAAAGTCTCTCTCCATTGAAGGTGCTTTGAGATCATCACCTCTTTCCTTTCTTTTATTCAACACCTTTATCCATTTTTGATTGTTAATATTTAGTCTAAACTTTTGTGGTCCCTTGGGTATGGTCATGTTTGATCGTTGGTCTAGTCTCATGTCTAGGTTTTTTCTTTTTATTTTTTCTTGGTCTATTCCTGGTATCCCATCTTGGTTTTCATTTTGTGTTTCGATGTATTTTCTTGGTATCCCATCTTGGTTTTCATTTTGTGTTTTGATGCCATTCGAGTTCATGTGAGGAATGGGTAGAGTCTTATCAATGGAGATTGTAATTGTGAAGCTAGACTTATTAGAGTACATGTTATAAATTACCCTCACAAACATTATCTTCAGATGTTAGATAACTTAGTGATCATAAAGAAATGAGTAGTAGAAATATTTTTAGTGGGGTATTATGGGTTGAAGAAAAACCTAGTGTTTCTAAAAGAGTGAAAATCAACTTTGATGGATTTGGCTTGGAAGAAAGTGGTGGTCACAAATAGAACTAAAAGAAAATTGGTAATTTTTCTTCCCTTCTAAAAACCCTAACATTTTTTCCCAATGAATAAATGTAAAAGGACCTGTAGTTAAAATAAATCAGGCTCAATAATGTTGGGATTTTATTTGTGTATTTGAATAGATATTCTCTTCCTTCTAAGATTTTTTTTGATATATGATTGAACGTTATTTGGGTCAAAAAGACTAGGATGTATGTTTATTTCTATATAATGATGCATAAGGGGGTTTTCATGGTCTTTTTAAAAAATCTAACATGAAAAGGAGAGTTATTAGTAAGCCCTTGTCGAATGTTGACTAGTCTATGTTTAGAGATATACCTTGGAACCCTACCCTAGACTATAAGGACATCATATTCAAAAATACCATGAAATGAATAGATATAATGAATGTTCCTATTCAAAACTAGAAATTTCTCACCCAAAAAGTCAAAATTTTGGGGTAAGTTTTAAGGATTGAAGACACTATGCTAATATGCATGCAAGAGTCCTTATTTCCATTGAGACATTTTATGTTTTTCCAAAAACCCTTATTTTCAAAACTAAAAATTGGTCTTTCTCTTGTCATATTAGTCGCTTGCAAGGACTAAATTTTTTTTTTTTGAAAAAAAATGGCCACCAAAAGAAAAATTGTCCTTTATTTAATAAGAAACATTATGTTGGTCAAAATGAAAGTAAAATGCCTCCCATTAATAAGGAGGTTGAGTTTGGTAAAATTTTGACTCTAATGATTCCAAAGATGGTGATGATAGATAACCCATAGTATGTTTCCAAAAATCATAAAGAGAATGATTTAAATTTGGCTAAAAAAAAAAATTAAGTTCAAAAAGAGAGGAAATTAGAGCTCTACAAATGCAAAGATGAAAAGTCTCTCTCCATTGAAGGTGATTTACGATCATCACCTCTTTCCTTTATTTTATTCAACACTTTTGTCCATTTTTTATTGTTATTATTTATTCTAAATTTTTGTGGTCCCTTGGGTATGGTCATATTCAATCGTTGCTCTGGTCTCATGTCTGGGTTTTTTATTTTTTATTATTTCTTAGTTTATTCCTCATATCCCATCTTGGTTTTTGTGTTGTCTTTCAATGTATTTTTATTTAGTGAGATTCATGTGTAATTAAATTCACCCCCATTATTTATAGATATCAATGATGATGGTATTCAAGATCATGTGAGGAATGGGCAGAGTCCTATCAATGGAGATTGCATTTGTGAAGCTAGACAGAATAGAGTACATATTAGAAATTGCTCTCTCAAACTTTATCTTTAGATGTTAGATAACCTAGTGCCCATAAATAAATGAGTAGTATAAATATTTTTAGTGGGGTCTTATGGGTTGAATAAAAACCTAGTGTTTATGAAAGAGTGACAATCAACTTTGATGGATTCAACTTGGAAGAAAGTGGTGGTGACAAATAGAACTACAAGAAAATCAGTAAGTTTTCTACCCTTCTAAAAATCCTAATCTTTTCTCCCAATGAAGAAATGTAAAAGGAATTGTAATGATTAAATTAGGATCAATAATGTTGGGATTTTATTTGTGTATTTGACTAGATGTTCTCTTCCTTCTAGCTTTTTTTTGATAATTGATTGAACATTATTTGGGTAAAAAAAGACTGGGATGTATGTTAGTTTCTATATAATGATGTGTATGGGGGTTGTCATAGTCTTTTTTAAAAACTCTAACATGCAAAGGAGAGTTATTAGTAATCCCTTGTTGAATGTTGACTAGTCTATGTTTAGAGATATACCTTAGAACCCTAGCCTAGATTATAAGGACATCATATTCAAAACTGCCATGAGATGAATAAATATAATGAATGTTCCATTTCAAAACTAAAATTTTCTCTCCCAATAAGTCAAAAATTTTGGGTAAGTTTTAAGGATTGAAGAAACTAGAAGACACTTTGCTAATATGCATGCAAGAGTCCTTATTTCCATTGAGACATTTTATGTTTTTCCTAAAACCCTTATTTTCAAAACTAAAAATTTGTCTTTCTCTTGTCATGTTAGTGGCTTGCAAGGACTAAATTATTATTTTAGCAAAATAATATGGCCACCAAAATAAAAATTATCCTTTATTTAATAAAAAACATTATGTAGATCAAAATGAAAGTAAAATGCCTCCCCTTAATTGGGAGGTTGAGTGTGGTAAAATTTTGACTCAAGTCATTCCCAAGATGGTGATGATAGATAACCCATAGTATGTTTCAAAAAAACATAAAGAATTTTTTTAAAATTTGTCAAGGATAACTCCCAAGGTCCCTTATGGCCCTATGTTAAAATTTTAGTTGAAGAAGTCCCTTCCTTACTTTATCCCTATTCCCTTAGCTCCATTTGGATAAGATGGCTTTTAAGATTGATCAAGTGGACTGAATCCCCCCTACAAAGATAATTTATGAAGAATATGTAATTATCCTTGGTGTTCCATAGACCCCATAGATATTTACCCCTAACCCATTATTCTTCCCAAATGATAAGCCCTTTTTTGAGTAAGTTATGTCCATGGACATCTCTACTTTGCCAATCATGATCCCTAAGTGTTAGATGCCTTAATTTGAGAATGTTCCTCTGGCTGAGATGGATAATGCTGATCAAAATACTATAGTAAAGTCTAAAATTTAGAGTAAAAGCATTAAAATAGAGAGTTATTACTCCATACAAAGCATTGATTTAGTTGCTGATGTCATGTTCTTCTAAAAGATTAATATAAGAATAATAATGAAAATGGAAATAAATTTCCATAATGTTTTACTAGGATTTATTAGAATAAAGGGGGATCAAAGTCCTCAAGTCAAACTAAATAATTCTTCTATTCTACATGAAATTTTCCATTTAGAATGTTAAAGGTATGGGGACAATCGATATAAGGCCCATTATCTAATAGTTTACGCATTTTATAGAGAAGATTGATTTTATTTTTTTCCAAGATATTATGGAGATAACTCCAAAATGGGATTTGGTTTTAAATTTTATCTGACCTAAATGTATTTGATTTTCCACCAACTATGGTAGAGGTAAAGGTGGTGTATATTTTATAATTAATCCCAAGTTGGTTGACTTTGTTATTGATCATGTATATTTACCCTACCATAGAGTTACATGGTGGTTTTCAATCAATTGTATAAGACTTTTCATATCTGTAATGTATATACCCCAAATGACTATAGAGAAAAAATTGAGATTTTGAAATGCTTAGCATCTAATCTTAAGATTCTTTTGTGGAATCAGGGAGGTGATTTTATGATGATTGAGGTTAGCTAAGATAAGTAGGGTGGTGAAAATATCTTATTCGAGTATAAATTGAAGTGAATGCACAAGCTATAGGAACCCATCAGTAAATATAATTTTAAAGCATTTTCCCCCTTATTAACAAATGGTTTTTTTCATATTAGTAAAAAAATGTTTTTTGAATTAGTGCCTCAAACCTGTATATGTAATGAAGATAAAAGTCCCAGAATCCCATATTTTCAACAATGCCACAACCTTGAACATGAATCTAAAACAAAGGCCTAGAATCCTAGATATTCAACAAAATAACATAGCTAAAAAACACAACATTTTATCCATTCTCATTCTAAGATCTAAGGGTAACAGTAAAATGTATCACCTTATCCTTATATTGTCTACTTTTTTTAGAGCATGCCATCTTTCAATTCTCTCCTTACCTAGTGTCATGCTAAATGGGAATGGACACTACCATATCATCAATTGGATTAAAACTATTTGTCAACCTTCCCTCTTCAAATTTATAATTTTGGATGATTTCAATGGAATTCTAGTCAACCACTCCCCTAAAACATATAGGGTTTCTAAAACAACTTCCAAGGTTGTGTTTGCAAGTAAGTTATCATTATCACATTTTTTCATCTTTGGGGCCTTTTATTTGACTTCCTTTGTGTCTTCAACTTCTACTTCTAAGAGATCACTCTGAAAATGTTTTTTCTAAGACATTCCTTTTTTATTTATCCAACCTAAGCTATATAAATTATTCAAATTCCTTGTTATAAGAAAATACCTATATCTAAATAATAATCCTTCATATATTCAATATTTTGCACCCAAATTTGATTATCAACATTTCAATCTAAAATTGTAAGGAATTGAGAACTCATATCAATGTTAACAATAATTCATACATATGTAATATGAAGATAATCTTGTATGAATTCATCTACATCTAAAAATACTCTTAGGGCATCGCTTATGACCTGAAGACTAGCCTTAGACTAGAATAACAAAGGATGGTGAGGGAGGCAAATCCACAGTAGTCTAGTATTAATGGATTCATTAATGGGGTTAAAATATAGATACCATAGCTTCATGATGAGGATATGATGATCCATAAACTAGTTTTTTTATTATAAAATCTTATCCTTATCTTCTATTTTATAAAAAGCAACAATAAAAAAACATTTTGCATAATGGTGTATTTCTAGGTTTCTTTTCATTAATGGTCTCTAGACTTATGAAATCCACCCATGAGGGATTTGGAGATTTATCAAAAAATTGAGTAAACTTACAAATTATACCCTTATCAGAATACCAAGCTTCCCTTTTAAATACCCCTTCAAGAGCATTTCCCTCAAATCAAATAGACTTGCTATATTTATTAGGGGTTAATACTTTGTTTACCTTTCTAGAAATAGTTTTAGCATAAGACACTCCCTACTTTAGTCTCTGCTGTAAAGTGGACTCAATAAACATTGGATCCTTTCTATAAATATCTTTGAATTCAGTGGATTTAAATATAGGATATTTAAACCCCAATACAACACACCTATCCAATGTAAAAAATAAATCCTCCGTAGTAGATGCCTTATATTAAAAAACCTCTACTTTCATAGATAAAGTTTTCACACCAACTATCTTACCAAGGATCTGAATCGACACATCCTCTACCTCTTGATGTTTGGTTCCATCTAACTCATTTCCCCATGCTACTCTTTTCCCTATAGTTGAATCCTTCTTACCTTTATCCTCTAAACCACCATGGCTAATGCCCTTATATGATCCTAAAGAACATGCCACCACTACCTTAACCCATCGAGCTACATTGCTACCAAACCTTGATGGTGACCTCCTAAGCAACATCCTTTATCAAAAAATGTTCTTGTAAAAAACTTTTAAAAATTGTGTATTATTTAAAGTCAAATATTAGGTACAAATGAAAAAAAATAAGTAAAATTTTAAATATATTTTATTATCTCAAATTAAATATATTTTAATTTTTGTATTAAAATTATTTTTACAAATCTTAATTTCTCATAGTTATTAAGAGGATGTTTGTGTTGGTATTATTTTGTAATTGATATTTATGATTACAATATGTAATCCATCATCATATTATTTATAAATTTTAAAAGGCTTTAATTTGTTAAGATGTTAATGTAATATTGTATCCCCTTATGTAATAATTATTACTAACATTGAATACATAAATATACTTTTATACTAAGTGGGTTTCATTATCCCCTTATGTGTATGTTGTCAAAATTTTCCTATTAATTCCTTTTCCCTACAATGCATATCACAAATCATATTGTCTTTTTATAAGCTAATTCTTCTTGACAAAGAAAATTAAGCCAAAAAAACAAATAGGAAATTGTAGATCTACAAATGGAAAGATGAAACATCTCTCTCCATTGAAGGTGCTCAAATTTCCTCACCTCTTTTCTTTATTTTCTTTACTAACTTTGTCTTCTTTTAATTATTATCGTTTAGTCTATATTTTTGTGATCCCTTGGGTGTGGCCTTGTTTGGTCATTGCTTTGGTTCCATGTTTGTATTTTGCCTAATTATTTTTTCTTGCCTTGTGTCTTTTACTGCGTCTTGGTTTTGATGTATTTTTTTAATTGAGAGTTGCAGGTAATTTAATTCTCCCCCTGATTTGTGCAAGCCAGTGATTACAACATTCAAGATTGTGTGAGTAATGGGAAAATACTTATCAATGGAGATTGTACTTATGAAGTTGGACGAACTAAAGTACCAGTAAAAAATTACTCTCACAAACTCTCTCATGAAAGGAGTTAGTAGAAATATTTTTGATGAGGTCATTTTTGAAGGAGTGATGTTCAACTATGATGGCTTCAACTTGGAATAAGTTGGTGGTGATCAGCACATCTACAAGCAACTAGCAAGTCCCCCACCAATCTAAAAATGCTAACCTTTTCTCCCAATGAAGCAATGAAAAAATAAATGTAGTTGGAAGAAATTAGGTTCAAGAATGTTTGGATTTTCTTTGTGTGTTTGAACACAAATTATCTTCCCTCTAGAATTTATTATTCTAATTGGTTGAATGTTGTTTGGGTCAAAAATATGGCGATATATGCTAAATTCTATGGAATGGTATAAAAGGCAGTTTTCATGGTCATTTTAAAAATCTCTCACATACAAAGGAAAATTATTAGTAATCTCTTGTGTAATGTTGACTAGTTTATGTTTAGGGATATACCTTTGAACCCTATCCTAGACTCTTCAAAATTGTGATGTGATGGATAGATATAATGAATGTTCCTATTCAAAACTGAAATTTTATCCCTAAGCACCCAAACTATTGGGGGAAGTTTAATTATTGAAGAAATTAGAATATCTCTAGCTCATATGCATGCGAGAGACATTATTTCCCTTTATCTATTTGATGATTTTCTTAAAACCCTTGTATTCAAAATAAAAAATTGGTCTCTCTTGTCATATCAATAGCCTGAGAAGACCAAATTCTTGATTTTTGTAAGAAATATGGCCACCAAAATAGAAAGTATCATCTTTAAATAAGAAGAATTTTTTAGCTCAAAATTATACTAAAATGGATCCAATTAATAGCAAGGTTGAATCCAATTAAAAAAAATGAATCCAATAAATAACCTAAAATTTGTTTCAAAACAACATAAACATAATGATCTAAATTCCTTAATGATAGTTCCTATGATCTCTTATGTCCCCATGTCATAAATTTTAGTTTAGGAATTTCCTTTGATTTCTTCTTCTCATGTTCCCTTGGCTTTGTTTGGGAGAGATTGCCTTAAGATTGATAAAAGTGCATTGAATCCCACCCCCTGCCCCAACTCTTCCTTCCCCCTCACAAAGATAGTTTATGATTATTATGTCTTTATCTTTGATTCTCCTCATACCAAATAGAGCTCTACCCCTAACCCCTTATCCATCCCAAATAATAGGCCCTTTGTTGAGCAAGTTGTGTCCATAGACATCTCTCCCTGACCAATTGTGACCCTTAAGTGTCAGATGCCTTCATCTAAGGATGTTCCTATGGCCAAGTTTAATAATGTTGATCAAAATCCTAGAGTAAATTCTAAAATTGGGAGTAAAAGGATTAAAATAGAGAGTTCTTGCTCCATGCATAGCATTAATTTAGTTGCAAATCTCATGTTAGTTGTAAAGATTCATATAAGAAGCATAAATAAAAATAAAACAAATTACCACAATGTTTCACTAGGATTTATCTGAATAAAGGTGAATCATAGTCTCTAAGTCAAACTAAATAACTTTATTATTCTCCATGAAAATTGTCATTTAGAATGTTAGATGTATAGGTATGATGTACATAAATCCCATCACTAGATACTATAGGAATTCTATAGAGAAGATTGATTTTATTTTTCCCAAGAAGTTAAGGAGACTTCTCCCAAATTGGATTTGGTTCTTAATTTTATCTAAGCTAAATGTGTTCACTTTTCCACTAATCATGATAGAGGTAAAGGTGGTGCATATATTCACATTAATCTCAAGTTGGATGTCTTTATTAATGATCATGGATGTTAACCCTACCAAAAATCCATATGGATGGTTTGTAATTAATAGTCTCAAACTTTTGGGGTCTATAATGTATATGCCCCAAATGACTATGGAAAAAGAGTTGAGATTTTGAACTCTTTAGAGTATAATTTCAACAATATTTTGAGAATATTGGAAGGTAATTTTAACATGATTGAGGTTAGAGAAGACAATTAAGGTGGTGATCCCCTCTTATGAAAAAGTAATGAACTCTTCTTCTAGTCTAAATTGAAGCAAATGCACAAATTAGAAACCACAGTATATATATATATATATATATATATATATATATATATATATATATATATATATATATATATATATATATATATATATATATACATATACATATACATATACATATACATATACATACATATATATATATATATATATATATGTATATACATATACATACATATATATATATATATATATATGTATATACATACATACATATATATATATATATATATATATACATATATATATATATATTATATATATATATATATATATATATATATACATATATATATACATATGTATATATATATGTATGTATATATATGTATGTATATATATGTATGTATATGTGTATATATATATATATATATATATATATATATATATATATATATATATATATATATATATATATATATATATATATATATATATATATATATATATATATCTATATATCTATATATATCTATATCTATATATATATATATATATATATATATATATATATGTATATATATGTAAAAACGTATCCTCATAATCAATGCCTTCTTGCTAAGTATAATCCTTTACAATAATTTGTGCTTTCTGTTTGTCAATCTATCTATCTTGTACTTTTTTAAAAAAATCCATTTGTAGCTAATGTATTTCTTCCCTATAGGCAAATCAATAAGTTCCCACATCCCATTTTTTATGAGGGCATCATAGTTAGTATCTATGAATTTCTTCCACTAAGGTTGAATTAAGGCCTCTTGAACTATATCTGGTTCAGTGCTGTCAACTACTGAACTCATGAGTGCAAGATTAACTTCATGTCTCACCTATCTTCTTGTTTAAACTCTTGATGAAGTGTCTGGAAGATAGCTTAGGTTTGAGTCCTTGATTTTGAAATATAGCCATTTAGGACATTGATGTGGCTACTAATTTGATGAAAAACTACCTTATAGATTACCAAGATCAACGAAAAATTCTCCTTCTTGTAGTGCACATTATTCATGCTCATCATCTAACTATGGGAAAAGTCTGTGAAAGGTGGTCTAGTTTATCTCCTTCTATGTTAAATGATTTAAATGATGATTATTCATAGACCACATCATGACTTTCATAAATATTCTTCATCTCAAGATCCATAAGATGATATGCTTTGGAGGTAGTGATATACCCCAACAAAATACACTGGAGGGTCTTTGGTTTGACCTTCTTCCTCCTTTTATCTAGGACATGCATATAATAACTATAGCCAAATACTCTAAGATGGGAAATAGATGGTTTACGACCACTACATACCTCTTTTGGTGTCTTTTCTATCAATATCTTTGTTGGTGCTCCATTAAAAAGATAGATAGCTATATGTACTACTTCTACCCAGAATTGTGCCATCAATTTTACAGTGGATCACATGCATTGAGCCATCTCTATGACTGAGTGATTGTGTCATTCTATTATTCTATTTTGATGAGGTACAGAGGGAATAGTTAGGTGCTGCTTGATGCCATGTTGCTTCAAAAATGCTAAGAACTCTTTTTATGTGAATTTTCCCCCTTGATTTGAGCATAGGGGTTAAAATCACTTCTTGAATTGTGTAACAACATGTTAATGGAAGGACTCAAAATGTGTAAGGGCTTCACTCTTTTTTTGAGAAAGAACACCCAATTCTTGCAAGAAAAATCATCAACAAACAACTAAAAGTGCCTCAATCCTTGAAGGGATGCTGGTAGGGGTTTGCACAAATTAGTATGCACCACAATAAGTCATTCCTTTGCATGAGGGGAACTTGGCTCGAATGGAAGCTGATGTTGTTTTCCCATAAGACAACTAGGACATATCGACAAAAAATAGGAAAGCTTATGATCTCCATGTAACATTACCTTATAATTGAGATAGAAGAGGGAACCAAGAGATAAATTCCCATATTGATAGTGCCAAAGTGCAATATATTCTATAGTATAGGTAGCGATTGCAACCTCATTGGTTGATATTGCATCTTAGGCAAATAATCGATCCTTCAAGAAGGCTTTATCAAGAACCTGAGTAACTTGATAATTGAGATAGGATTTGATGCCTTGCTAGACTAGAAACTTTACTTTTATCTTATGATTCAAAATTTGATTTACAAATTAGAGTTTTGTTGTCAAACTAGGGACATAGAGTACCTTTGTGAGAACACAATGTCTTCTCTCAAGAGGAATGGTGACACGTCCAATTATTTTTATAGCATACTCTTTATCATCAACAATTAAAAATTTATCTCCAGTTGGGTGAGTTGTTAGCGAATCAAAGAGTTCCTTATATCTAGTCATGTGCTTGTTGGCACCAGAGTCTATCAACCAAAATTTTATCATTGTTGTCAAGGTTTGGGAGACTAGTAAAATCTCACTGTGGGCTCCATATGCTTCTTAATCTTCTTCTTCTTCATCATCATCAGATGCATTCTCCTCTTGTTTTTATACTATTACATATACTTTCTATATCTATTATTGAGGACATCTTTTAGATTTATATAAATCTTCTTTATTGGAAGAGCCCTCATGACTGTATTGGCCTTGAGCTAAGGCATTATACTAGCTATGATCAGTATTTTGTGTGTAGGTTTTGTAAATGTAACACCACCACTTCAGCTTCTTAGTTTTCTACTATTATTGATGTTGTTATGGCTACTTTGATGATCCCTTTTTGAATTTTGGACCCCGTTGCTTGGAGATCAGGGATTTATCCTCAAATTCTTCATGTATAGACTAAATTGCTTCTTCTTATTGAAGAAAATTGACCAATTATTTGAAATACACTACTTTCTTGGTAATGTTAAGTGTCATAACGAATGTGAAAAAATAAGATGGGAGAGCTCTTAGAGTGATCAAAACCAACATCTTGTCCTTGATATTTTCTCCAATTTAAACAACTTATGCTCACAATTCTACAACCCAACATAAGAACTCATCAACCTTTTCACTTGATTTCATACTAAGTATATGAATAATTGATATTATAGATGTAAGATTTTGGTCTAGTTCTTCACCTCATAAACTATGGACAAAATGCCCCATGCCTCTTTCAATGTATGTGCATTGTGAATATGCAGTTAAACTTCATCAATAATATTGAGAGTTATCAACATGAGTACTTTCACATCACACTTATCAAACTTTCTTTGCTCATCAAGTCTAGCAGAATGGGTCACTATTCTAGTGATGATGCTTCATAATTCTTCAAATTAGAGAATCATACACATCTTCATCATCCAAGAAGTAAAATTAGGCCCTTTTAAAAATTGGGCATCTGATAATAACAACTTGGGTGTAGACATTTTCTTAAGTTTTCCTTACTTATATAAGAAAATATAATCAAGAACAAGAATTTATTGTTTCAAAGTTTCAAAATTTATATATTTTTATTTTTGAAAGATTTACCTTGTAGAAATGTTACCTTCTTTATAGGCTTCTGATTTTACATCTCTTAGCTATAAGTTGATTGCTCTTGACACAATTCCTTCCATGCATTGTAAACACTTTGGGTTGTATTGCTTCTATTTGCTTGAGTACAGACTAGGCATCAAACTTCTTTTCTTAGCTTCCATTATTTTGGAATTCTTCTTCAGGATTCAATCCTTCCTTTTGCTATATGGCACTTGTTCATCATTTTTTGGCTTGGAAAGTCTAACTTCCATATTTTTGTGAATGTAATGGAAAGGGATACTTTATGTCCCATGGCTTATAATAGGTCTATTTTTTAAGTGTCTGCATATTATAAATGCCAATGCCTTTATCTAGATAGTCATTCCATGCTTATTTCCTGCTATAGACTTTGCTACTTTCTCTTTACATCGTGGGTATTTCTTCCATGCCTTTCACTTGGCTGGGTTGGACTTTTGAAAGCTCTGATACTAAAGTGAATAAATTGTATAACTAAATAATGTAATAACATTCAAGCTATGCTAACATCCTATAACTCACATGGCATAAATGATGAGCAACCAATGGTTCCTTGAAAGGAATGTATTGGGATAAATCATTTGTAAAGGAATGTGATCTATGACAATGTATATAAGGATATCTCAATGACCCCTATGAAAATGCTATAATGCCTCTATCAACATACTATTCAATATGATCTTTGAGTTTACAACAATTATTGTCCCCATATCTATTGATCTTATGTAATTGCTATGTTATTTAATCCTTATTACATGCAAATAGTGTGTTGGATGGTGAATAGTAGGAGGAAGTGTGATCATCTCCCGATCTAATAATGTATATGAAATATCATGAGGCCTATATATGTATAAATATAATATAGCCCTTTTGTTGGTGTCATGTGCTTTACTCACTATGGGAGATGATCTATGAAGTGCCTATTTGCCTTTATTGAGTATCTTGATTGGTTGTTTGTATTCCACATTTTCCTTACTCATAGGTGGATTAGGTGCTTGTACCATACTGAAATTATTATGGATATGGGACATATAAATCCAAATATACCTTTGAATTTGTCTCAACTCATCCCAAATTCTTCTCTAATGCTATAGATATGTAGAACATAAATGATTTGGATGTCTCATATAGTAATTTATCCTTTAGAGGGAAGATGAACCCTTTAACAAAAATGTATTATACCTATAAATATATGAGTTGATAGATCAACTATTGTGTACATGATTTGCATCATAAGATGTAATCATTAATTTTGTTTACTTACCCTAGTGTAGTGAATGAAACCTCTCATATGTGACTCAATGTCCTTTATTATATATGTAATACATGAGAAATAATTCTTCTATATCATCATATGTATGTAGTGAACCACTAAGGAGTGAATGATGAAACCAATTTAATGCCTCACCCTCAAGTGTATGTTGGAATAAATATAAGAGAATCAAATTGTGAGTGACATGTGCCATAGCCTTTATATAGGCTTGGGAGTTCAAGTATGGATTTTCATGTCCATTGAACTTTGGTAATGTTATTATCTAAAAGTTTGGTGGTAATTTTGTATTGAATATTCTTGACAAGATACGATTATCATGGATGGTATTAAAATCAACCCAAGAGTAGTATGTATTACTTTTAAAAGTGAACTTGTGTACTTATTATTGTAAAGCACCCATTATATGCATCAAGGATATTACCTCTTGTGAAGGTATATTAACATCATCGATGGGTTCATTAAATTATTGAATCTTGTTATTAATTTTAGCCATTGGTACAATACATTGGGCAAAATGGTTAGAGAGATTTAGTTTCCTCACCATAACCATGGAGGGTAATATCTTAGACCTGGTGAGAGGGAAACAAGATGTCTCCCTCATGGATGTTATAATTAGAAATGGGTTCTGATGTAGTAAGGAAGGGTGAGGGAAATTCATTAGTATCTCTTATATTGTTAATTGGTAAAGAAGTATCACATGATAATGGAATAAAATATACCTCATTATCACGCAAATTTAAATTATGTAAATTTTGTACCTTGCTATCAAAAGATATAAGATTATTTGAGTGAACATTAGGGGTGAATTAGGGAGAAGACTAGAAGGACTAGAGTCAATATCTTATTCACTGAAGTCACAATAATCATTGTTATTCTAAATTTCATCAAAATCAAAATTTAATTTTCTTATAGAGGTAAGAGTAGAATATCTATCATTTTCATGCTTAGAAAGTGGAGGAGTAGAATAAGAGTTTAATTTTTTTCTAATATGCAATATATAATCTTTTGTAGGTGTAATGCAATATGTGTCTTCACTAACTATAAGTGGAAGGCATGTATGATCATTATTTTCAATTTTTGATTTGCATGGTTGATATTGAGAACCAATCAAGATTAAGACTCTTAGTATACTTTCCCCTATGTATTTATTCATATGGAGATGTATTCTTATCGATAGATCTAATATAATGTTAATCCTATATAGTTACTTCTCATGGCACACCTACCATTAATTTAGAGACTTCACGACATGCAATAAACTCCTCATGGAAAAAACCCCCTGTACTTGAACATAAATTAACAAGTTAGAATGTACCTCATGAATGAGAGCCTATCACATGACAAATCCAAAGGGACATCACCTATATGTATGTATGTATGTATGTATGGATATTTGTGTGTGTGTGTGTGTGTGTGTGTGTGTGTGTGTGTGTGTGTGTGTGTGTACACATACATACATATATACATACATACATACACACATATATATGTATGCACGCATGTGTGTTTGTGTGTGTAAAAACACACACATACATATACATATAAATACATACATACATACATACACACATACATACATACATACATACATACATACATACATACATACATACGTATACATATTTAATGATTTTTTTTTCATCTTAACTCTATTTAGGTTACACATATTACAATATTTTTTGTTTTGAAGGTGGTCTTTGATAGCTAAAATTAAAAAAGGGTCAATGGTGTCCCACTATAAATGAAAAAATAATACCATTACATAAGGGAGGTTTTCTTGCTTACAAATAGTTAAAAGTTAAAACCAATATGCACCATCCCTCATTAAAAAGCTATTTTTCATAAGAGAAAATGTAAATAATAAAATCGAATAGTGTCAGTATAATACACCATGCCTCATCAACAACATCATTATGAAAAGAGAACATAAATAATAAAATGGGACACCTTCAATATCATATCAGTGACCATACATACTTAACCAATCTCAACAGATTTTATAACACATCTTACTAAATTATCTAAAATGGAAACATTAAACAAAACAAAAAAAAACTCAAATCATTGTAGAAGGTCTAGGTAGGCCTGGGACTCTTCCATACTCTAGCCCTTAAATAAACTGAATTCTCCACCAAATCCACCATAAAATTTGAACTCTATCCTCAAAAAACTATCTTCACACACCTCCATGAACCCAAAACAATCATCAAAGTGTAAAATAAAATTTATATTTCATTACAATTTATGTCTATTGTTTGCCTATATAAAAAGAGTTGATCCATAGCAAAAGACCCCTTAATGAAAAAATAGGGGCTTTTAGTTAAAAAATCCTACATGTAGACATGATTCGTAGTGACAAGAGATTAGTGTAGAGTAAATATGCAATGAACCCTATTAGCCCACCAAATCACACATACTATATTGTAATATTAAAGATAACATCATTGTCTTTTAAAACCTAAGCATGCTCATGTTCATGTCAATTTCTTACTATTAAAAATCTAATTATTACAAATAACCATGGTCAATTTCATTTACTATATGGTCATACATTGCCATACGCTTCATCATATATTTTTTCCTCATAATATTTAAGGATTTCAAAAAATTGAAAATAACAAAAAAAATTGTGCTTGTTGTATATTCTTCATTAATTTTCTCTTATTTCATAAGATTACACTTAAAATAGATTTATAAACCCCTATTTTAGGAAACTATCATTTGTATTCGAAATTTTTATATCTCCTACCATTAATTCATGGATTCATTTGTAGTGAAGTGGGTTCCTTCATCAAATACCATAGTTTCAAAACAATTAGCTGATTTGGGAGCATTGATAAAATCCTTCCACCATAAATCAAACTATAGAACTAAACCATTTCAACCAAAATTCTAACTATATACATTCAAATTTAGATAATCACACCTCTGACATCTAAAGCAAATTTTATCCAAAATAATATTTTAAAATGATTAAAATGATATATTTATGCTTTCTCATTTTTTGTGCATCAACCAAGGCTATCAAAACTACACCATTTGATATAAATATGTTTTTTGTTAAACAAAAATTCAATATATTTTATATGTTACCACATTTTGCATGCATGTCTTTTATGAAAATCAACTACAACATTTGACACAAGTTTGATTTTGTTTATTTTTTAATGAATCTCTATACCTTGTTATGAATCTCTAATTTTGGCACAAGTTATGTAAATTCTTGAAATGGCCAATGAGTGTGGTTTTTTTATTTCTAATTAAATTTGCCTTTAATAATCTCCCAAGATTTTTCAACAAGGACATTTTGTGTATATTTATAAAATATTGTAGTCTTTGAGACCATATTCCATTTAGGTATTTTGTCTAACCAACATACCTTTACATTTTGCATAGATGTTTATCAAAGCAATTTTGACTTCACCTTCTAATAAAAAACTTAGTTTAGTTATATTTGATGTATTTCCATACCATTTTCTAAATATATGCATTGAGGATGATGGAAAAGGGAGAACTTAAGTTTAATATTACACTTTTTAATTGCATTTTATTAAAAAATATAAAATGGATAAATAAAAAATAATAATCCATTTTGTGTATCGAGCAATAATAATTGATTGGAGTTCTTTAGATCAAATCCTGTCAAGAAATTTTTCTAAAAATTTTCAAAGGCTCATTAAAAACACTATTTCTTACATATCCTTTCATCCTTATAGACTATAAAACCATGTTTCTATTATGCATATTATCAAACAATTACTATAGTTTAATCTATATGTCCCAACATTTTGTATGAATGTATTTCAAGGAAACTATGCCCATTATCAAAACACAAAAGCACTCAGCTATGAGCAAAATTTATAGTTGAAGCTATGTGTGTGAATTTTTAATGATTCATCTCAGAAGCGTACGGAACCCAAAGTCTGAGCCAAAACTGAGGCAAATCAACTCCATGGAGATCTTCTATATCAAAGAAATTGATGGAAAATTTTGGAGAATAAAAATAGTTGCCCATAACTTATCATGCATATCAGATGGAACTAGAAATCATATAAGTAGGGGTCCAATGCTAACTTAGGTGCCAATAGAATAAATAAATGAGATTATAGGTACCAATAGGTACCTAATTTTGATGTATTTGCTTAAAGACATGAGATTATAGGTGTCAAAAGGTGTTAATAGCATACTGTTGGATTTCCTATCCAATGTTATTAGGTTCCCATTTTTGATGTATTTATACTATTACACTTATTTGGTAACCTAATTGATAGGATGATACCATAATTTCATTGTGTAAAATAACTGGAGATTTTGGCAGCCTTGTTAACATTTGTATGTGACCTTGTTGATTAATAAACTCCATTAAATGTAGAATGGAATCATATTTTTTATTGTTATACTTTTGTAAATGATATTTTATCAATGTGAATGAGCTTCTTGACTATGAAAGACATATTGAAATTTTTTTTATTGTAAGAAAAACTAGTGTAAGCATATTTAAATAGTTGTTTTAACATGTAGTGGAAGGAAAGATGTTATACTAGTGAATATTTATGTTTATCTTACTTTAACTATACATTATATGATGTTTTAGGACTCTAGCAGAAGCATTAACATGAAGTCTTAAATCTTAACATGGGTCTACTATAATAGAAGGTAATTCTTAGGATGATGTAAGCATGAAGACACTATAATTAATGTTTCTTAATTTGATATATGTGTGTGGTGGGGGTGTGTGCATGTGTGTAACAACCCTATTGGTTTAGACATAGAAATATGAGTTTTTTTTTTCTAAATTTTAAACCCATATACTAAAAATATATTACACATGAAATATATAGAGACCATAAGAAAACTCAAGGTGTGATAATAGGAACAAGCATAATGCATCACATAACACTGATCTCTAAAATCATGAGATCATACATCGCAATGTGAATATAGAAAGTAATTACATTAACTCAACTACAACTTAAATAAGTCAACAACCACCACTGTCAATATACAATATAAAGTAACTATAAATATTCGTTATAATATTCAATAATAAGTACAATACAATACAATGTACATATAAGATACATGATTTTTTCAGAGCATAGGTCTCGAACTCAAGTATCTGTGGCAATCTCAAGTGTCATCTCAATAAGTAGTACTATTGTGGGAAGGGAGAGCATCATCTGAGCACTTTTCACACCAATTACAGACCAATGGTCACTTTCACTAATCCTATTAGGAAATGGCCATTCCTTCACAAATTACTAGATAGTGATGGTTCGGGGATTTAGAGAGACAAGCAAGTACCTGTGTTGTACTATTTTTAAACTAAACTAAACATGCAGTATATCATAGAAAAATCAATCTATTATAGGATATCACACATACATGTAGAACATACTCTTGAAATAATAATGTCTGACTAAACATACTTTGGCCCAAAGATTTATATATAATAAATAATAATTATCTATAAATCAATCAAATTCATACACACCACTTGATTGGACTGCCTTCATATGTTATTATGATACTATTAAACCAGTGAAGTTTATCTCACTCCTTACTTTGTATTAGAAGTGTATATTGGTTAAATACAATTCAACCACAAGATTCGTTTAATTTACATCCTACAAGCAAACACATCATATAACATGTTAAATGTAGGAGTAACCAAAGCATAAATTTATTTCATCAAACGTATGAATGAATCTTACATTAATTTATGTCCCATACTAAAAATAATGACTACAGTTTATACCCCTTAGGTAATTACATATTTAGCTATAGATTTTCACTACCACATTTAGTTTCCAACATATTAAACCCCATGATAACCCATATTACAATACTATATCATTCGAAGACATAACTCATAGATTTTACATAATCAATCACGTAAAGTGGTCTTTAAAATATCGAAACATAAACATCTATTCAAGTAACTAGATATAATGAAGCAAGTCAGAGTTCTCACAAAACAATATACTATTATTGCATTCGTTAAACTCTCAAATTTGTATGCATGCATACATAAAGTTTTACTACTATCAAAAACATACTATTCATAGTAATAATCAACCCACATACATTTAATCATTCAAATGTGAATGTGTTTGGACATGACAATTACAGTAGGTACCATCCAAGTAAAACATATAATTTAACCTAAAAAATCATATTCAAGTAATATAAAAAATAAATACGACCTTTCGACCATCAAATTTACCTAAGAGGTCACTACGAATTCCACGCCTAAATTCAATGCTTCATACAAAAGAAAATACTACCAACATTCGAACTAACCTTCTTTTGAGGGTTTCAAAAGGTTTTGGCAATTTGAGAAGCAATGAATCACGGTTCGAATCCTTTCGCTAGCCTTTTTATCTTCAACACATTAAAGGGCATGGTCCCCTTAGTGCAGACTTCAGACCGACCAACCTGTGACCACCACTGCTACATTACACAACCATCCTTTCATTCCCTCCCGAGAAGAAATAAAAACTCAGACAGCTTCCTTTTTGCCACCTGTAAAGAGATACTTTTAATAACATTATTTTCTATGGGATTTATCATTTCAATCCGATCCAAGCGGTCAACTGTGAAGGATTCAGAATGCCCAGAATGCGCACGTCATCGGAGCGGACAAAATCGGTTCTCAGAATAGTGTAGAGCCCTTCCTTTTCCTTTTCTCTGACACTTTTGTTGCCTTGAAGGAGTTTTGGCATGGTGATGGAGATTTCATGGGGTTTTCTGTTTGACTCCTGTTGCGGCCATGGTTTCCCCAACATTACCCTGTGGTAGAGGTACTCCCTCGCCATAAAACAAGCCAGCCACCAATTAACCAATTTGGACTGCGGGGGTGGCAATTTGGGAAGGGTATTTTTATGTGTGTTAGAGGTAAGGGGATTGAGCCCTGCCGTAGCGATGGAATTCTCCAGCTGGATCCTTTCCCTTGGTTAAGGGAGGACGACGTGGTGTTTGAGCTGCCATTGTTATGAGCATTCTCCAGTACCCTGTATAGCCTCATCTTCTTGAGTGTCGTGCTTCATTGTCTGTCGTCTCGTACATGGGGGTCCAATTCCTTTTGCGTCTGTGGCCGAGGCTGGGGCTGCTGCATATATTTGTCCATGCCTAATCGAAGGGGGCGAATCAGGGTTTATAAATCACTAGATCTGATTCGTTGGGCGGCCAAGTGCCCAAATACTTTGGGAAAGGGGGCGAAAGTGTATTCTTTAGCTCTATTCCCCACCTCCACGTGACCCCCTGTTGATTGTATATAAGGAGCGATATGTTTTCAAAGAGTCCAAAAAATAAATAAATATCAAATACTAGTAGTTAAACTCTAGAAAAGGTGTAATTGGAGTGACGTGAAATTAATGTTCTTATATATCACTATAGATAGAGGAATGGAGATTTGGACTGCATATTTTATCTAATCTGTTAGTTAACGGGTTGTAGTTGGATTAATCTCATCCTTAACAGTTGCTTCAACTCACTTTTTTTCCTACATAAAAATGTGGCGTATTATTATTCCCAATATTTCTACATTAAATTTTTAAATGTATTTTAATTTTTCAAAGCAAATATATTTTAAATTGAGTTTGTTTTTAATATTATTAAATTTTAATAAATTATTATTATTTATTTTGACTATTAATTTAGTGGAGAATAAACTAATATTATTAAAACTAGATTTTATTTAATGTAAGTTATCTCGTGATCTAATTGAGTGTGTTAGTTTCTTCTTTTAAATATTTTTTTCTTCAACATTGCATAATGTTTTCCATTCAATCCATATATTCCACCAACTTAACATTGATCATTATCCACATTATACTTTGTTCGACTCCAATTGTAGTAATATCCATAAGTTAACCCTATTTATTATGGTAAAGACTCCACACATATCTAAACAAAAACCAAAAATCTATAAAATTATTCTTGGAAGTACAAAAAATATTCTTAGAAGCACAAAAAGGATTTATATAAAAAACAAGTATAAAACTAGATTTATCAGCTTAAATTCACCCACAAAATTTTTCATAGTGTGTCTTTTTAATAAGTTAACATTTTCTATATTTTATCTTTCAACTTGGTTTGACTATATCTCTAGTTTTTAAAATGTACCTAACCAACTTTGCATATCTATTAACCCCGAGCATAATCATTATTGTTTCTTTATAGATTGTCTTATACTCCATGTCCTCCTTAAACTCAATTCTAATAAACCTCAAGATGTAGATAATCTAAAATCAAAAGTCTTCAAGCATAGTCAAGAAGTTCTAAATATTTACCTATCCGATTTGTTTAACTATATTGTATTTTATGTCTTTCTTCCATCTTGGATAAATAATCTAAATTTCAAATGCAATATGTTAGTTATGTTCGCTAGCTCAATCCACTATTATCACTGTAAAAAAATGTAACTTAAAGCACTTAAAATCATTGTTCTATAATTCTTGACTCAATAGGTTAAGTTGATTAACCATCGATAGGGATTAAGAATATGTTGTGACACAAGATGGCCTCTAAACAAATAGATTGTGGCGTAAAGGCTAAAACAATATAAATATTTCATCAAAGATATTTTTTGAATATATATTTGGATTCCTCTAAAACTAATATGTAATTTCAAGTTAAATCTAGCATGTCAATCCAAGTTTATATGCAAACGTTATGCCATTTAGAATTTATGGAACATCCTAGACTAAGTACCTATGATAAGGCCATAAATTATCATAAATTTTTTTAGCGTCACCACATGATATCTAAAAAAAGGTAGTGATGTCAGTGCAATTCTTAGTTAAAATAATTTTAATGGAAAAATAGATGTTTTTTATTTTTTAATTTTTGTGTTTGGATTTCTCTTGTGAGCTTGTTATGGATGAAAGTAAGATTAACTTGTTTTAAATTGAAATTAGAATTCAATTCATTTGTGATTCATTATCATTTGGGTTCACTTGTAATCCGGCAATGACTAAAAATATAGAGTTGAACATTTAGTTAGAATTAAACATTTTATAGTTTGTGCAAGTCTTCAGTTGTGCACAAGTTTTTTACATTACTTTAGATTTATTTTTCATGCAAGCTAGTTATTTGTAATGCTTTTTTGCAGCCATTGATGGTTCACATGGTTTGGGTCAATATTTACTTAATTTTCAAGGTTTACACCTGTATGTTTTGAAGTTAATTATTTTTAGTGCCAATTTAGAAAATCAAAATAGAATTGAGTTTTTTGAGGATTGTGAGTTCTAATTAATAAGCCTAAAACATCTTATATAGGATGTTCATGCTCAGCAATGTAAATATTTCAAGGTCATAATTTTCATGGTGTTGGATTTTGTGCACATGTTCTTGTGATATGTTATGGATACATAACCATTGTAATTCCTAACCATTTGCATTTAATTCCTTGAATCATGTAAGGTTGTTATGGTTTAATTTAATATGAGTTTATGATGCAGTATGTCATGATGTCATATATCGTGATGTCATATCTTATGATGTGTTGAGTTGTATTAGAATTTTAATGAGCATTCAATGTTTTTGGCACACAATGATGTTTTGAAGACATTTAATGATGTTTTTGTGTTGCAAAGAAATATTTTAAGTAAGTGGGTCTTGTGTCTATATCAACAAACCCTTATGCCTTAGTTACTTATTCAATTATCTTAAGGATATGCATCACTAAAGAGATTCAAGGACGTATTTTAATGCATATCATTTCATATTGTTATCTTATTATTATTGTGTGTAATATATAATTTATTTTCACTAAAAAAAATACATAAATTTGTTGTTTTATGATGCATTTTTTGCATTATTTATGTTGTGTAAATATGATGTTGCATGGTCATAGGTTTCTCTTCATTGAGATCCCTAATCATGACTGAATCACTCTTTTCTAGCTCAAATTTTTATTCTTTACATGTGAGTGCATGGACAAAAGTTAGTTTTATGAATTCAAAAGTGTTGGTAGAAAGTAGGGAAGACATATTCTAGAATGAGTATTGGGAAGAATGTGCAATGATTTTTTATTTGATTTGTATAAAATTTTACACTAAGTAGAGTTCAATGTGAGGGCACTTGAAGTGCCAAGTCTTTAAAAATCGTTAGATTGATGAGAGAAATGCAAGCCTATGTAACGGCTATGGAGATCAAACAACATCAATGCGTTGAGGTGGTGGATGATGAATGAAATGTTGAAGTCATAAAATAACTCTTGAAAACTAGTACACATAGGAATTTGTTAATAGATACAAATATAGATTCCTCCATGTAGTTTCAAATATGACTAAAAAATCATTGATTGGATCATTAAATTAATAAAAAAAATTGAGTATGAATGTATAAATAACCCAAGATGCTCATATTTGTATCTTAAAATTTAGAGGGTAACACATATCCTTATTATGGGATCATGTGTAGGTGAAAATATTCAATACAAATAAGAATAAGATCAAGATAAGGATAGACTAGTCACGAAGTTGAAGGCTAGATTCATACTTTATAATTCATAGTTAACATTGTTCAAGATGTTGTAAAATAGTTGAGAAATAAAGATGAGTTTGAAAAATTACATTGTGAATTTTTGGTCTTATTCAACAACCCCTAATGCAAACCCAAGCCATGCTTCCATTTTATACAAACCAAAATGTCTACAACTAATTCAACAAACCTAAACAATATACAGAACCCACTATCACTAAGATTAATAGGTAATCATTCCATATGATAGAACATGAAGTATTACAACTATAACTTCCACTTTACAAGCATTCATTTTCCTTAGGGCCTGATTGTTATCTTGATGTGTGGCATCTTCCATTTGTAATTTGGGTCTTGCTTGCAAAGACTTAGCACTATGCCAAATGACATGCTAAGATTCGTCATGGTGTCTGATGGACTTTATCATTACTAACACCTCTCGACTAATACTCAGGTCTACATGTCACTCCATGTTTCACTAGAAATCTACCAGCCTAGTCTTTATCATCTCTTAGACTAATAACCACACTTTTTCCATGGGGCCATGTGGCTATAAATGATTAGCTCTAAGAATGATAACCTGTCAATATGATGTCCAAGTGTTAGTCCTCCTTCAGGTGTTTACATGCAATTGGTCCTGAGGTCATGGGGATTGACACTTCAAGAGGCCCTGGGACTATCATCCTAGACATAGTCCCTCCTAGTTCTCAAGGGCAATATGTTTATTCTCAGAGGGGTAGATTGATTCATGAAAGAAATAAATGAAGAAGGGCCCTAGGTCAAGGATCTTGACTTGAAGAAGAGATCGATGGGTTTGATGTAATGAAAAAATTTGAGAGCTCATATGATATCAAATAAAAATAAATTAGGATATATCAATGAAGGAATATGCATAGCATTCCTTTTTATATTATTTAGGACACATGTTCTAAATTTAAATCTATTTCTAAATATTATGAGGTGGAAATCTAACTTGTGATGTTGGAAAGGGGTGACACTTATTCACATATAGTCAATCCTGGTGGTGTAGAGGCAATGAATCTAATTAATAACAAAAACAAAAATTCAAATTCATCAATATGCTTGAAATAGTGTTTGTTAGCATTAGGAGTAAATATCCAAGAATATTAACCATGCACATCTAACGATTAATTTTTGTCACACGTTGATAAAATCTAAAGACACCTTACATGTTTAAGGTTTTTTCATTTTTAAAAACTTGATAAAAACATTAAAATTTTCTATTTTCATGGATTATCCCTTAATTTACACAATCACATATTTTCTTATGGAGGTAAAACATAAGATATAACTCCCTGGCACATTTTGTGAATGATGTACAAATAGCCCCTAAATGAATTTGATCCTCTTTAATAATTTTGATGTAGGGACAAAATATCCCCCTCTCATGGTATGCTTAGGCCAATCAAACAAGAATGAAATAAAGTATCTGTATAAAGGTACAAAATAACTAAATGTGTTTTATTTGACCTGATCCCAATCTTACCACAACATTTGATCCTTTATTATGTTTCCACCTTTATTTTGGTATAAAGATAAAACTTCAAATACTTGATGAGATCATTCATATTAATAACTAAGAAACTAATCATAAATTTCCCCATTGGTAAGTTACTTGATTATGCATTTGGTTCTTCAGTAGTGGTCAAGTTCTATAGACATAGAAAAGGGTCAAATAAGTGCACTCATGAGGGTTAGTTTTGAGTTGAACTCGTATGAAATCATTGGGCATAACCCAATATTGAAATTCATAAATGTGTTTTTGAAGAATTCGATTATTGCAAGTGCTTTATAAAACAAAGTATTGTGCCATATAGACATTCTTTATTTTTTCCCTTTGTAAATGAAATGAACCCTATCAATGTATATACATAACATGATAAACATGAATCCTACCACATTAAATGTTTGTGACACATTTGAAAACTTGCTACCAAGATTAGAATTGTCCCCATTGTGGTGCATATAGACTTTATTTAATTTTACCCTTCATAAATATAATAGAGTCAGGGATTGCATATCTCAAACATGTGATTCATGAATATTGCCACATTAAATATTAGTACATCTCAAAACTTGATAGGAACATTAAAAATTACCTTTTTCATGTATTCTCCCAAAATTTACACAAGTACATAAGTTTCTTGTTAGAGTAAAGATGAAAGACACAAGTCTTAGCCATATTTGGTGGATGGTCTATAAATAACCCCCTAGTGTACTGGAGTATCTTTAATGATCACACAAGCTCTTACTCCATGGAATAATAACACCTCACATATGATAAATTAGATGGTGATCTATTCACTCTCTTTAAAAATTGGCCCAAAACAACATCATTGTATAAGGTCTATTGTGAAGGGTTGACGAGGATAATATGATGTTTATTTAATTTTGGAAAGGCTTCATGCTCATTGCATGACTCAAATCAACACTAAAATCCTACCTATATGAAGACAAGGTGATGAGGTTCAAAATTATATATTGTAACACATTTATGTATTTTCTCAAAATAACAGCTTCACGACATGTTAGCTATAACAATCAAAAAGGAAAAATAAAATATTTTGTGTAAAAATTAAACCTACTCTTCATAGATGTAGGTTTATAATTAGTAAATTTGTGAGGTGGGCATCATGGCAACTAGTGGTAGAGAAGTTGGTGTAGGACTGATCACCATCAATGTATCTCTTGTGAAGCTAAGCAAGTCAATAGGTGTTGTACGAGAATCCTGTTAGATGTTTATATTGTGGCATGAAGGGTGTATGTGGCACCTTTCCACTAATGGAATATTGTATTTAAATATATATTGAAAAATATTTTATATTTCACATTTAATATTACCTATAGTCTAATATCTAATATAGTATAATATAATATGATTTAATATTTAGTGTACATGTTATCATGTGGTAATTAAGTATATCTAAGCACATGTCAACAAAAATATGGGGGGTGAAGGCTCCAATTTGGATTCAAGATTTGTTTTGGCTAGATACAACAAAGTTGAGAAATTGTTTCAAATTGAAAATTGATTTTACCAACTTAAAAAATTTCAATAGAGTATCCAGTTTTAAGGGGTTTCATAATTTTTTCAAGCACGTAGCCAATTGGTAAAACACTCTATGGCATAGTTAAAGGTGAATTTTTAGCCTGGTTCACTCAATAATTTAGTCTATAGATCTTTGGACTTAAATTAATTGGAAAATCTAAAATTGTGGTAAATTTGTATTGGGTTTCACAATGGTTCAACTCTTACAAGGCACATGTGGTGAAAAAACTTGCATTATCATTTATGTGTTTATGTATGGTTTGTTTAAATAAAGTTTTTATTGGTACATATGTTATGAAACCACACACTCTATACCTATGTAGAAAATAACCAATTACAATTATAGATATAAATAAATAAATAAATCCTCAATGTGTATGAGACAAAACACACAATTTATGTGGTAAAACCTTAATAAATTAAGGAAATATCCATAGTGAAATATATGAAGCTTTATTAATTCCAAGATGAATATATTACATGTGAACTCATTGTGTAGATTACATGTGGACTCCACAAAGATAAATACGTCTTATTGAAAAAACACAGTTAAGATTCCTCATCCTAAAAATAGAGTGAAAACATTGCCATTAGGAATTTTCTTCTAAAAATAAAATATGGTAGAATTCATCTTCTTAGAAATATGGGTTTGACTTTTGGACGCCTTATGACAATAGTGGGGGGCATTACCCCCCACACGACCCTGTAAAATTCAACTATAAATCCCACTATAAAAGGGTCTAAATTTTAATTTTGTTATCACATATCTATCAATCTCCACCTTGACAACAATTTATGCCTAATATCTTGCCGACTAACTCATCACCTTTTTTGCATGCCAAGATAAGCCAAACACCATTTTACCTTATTTAACAAAACTGCTTTCGTGAATAGATAAGCACTATTTTCCTATGTGTAAACCTTTTCAAGTGCTACTTTTCCTTCATCAATCCCCAGTCTGACAATATGGTACTTTACTGCAATATGTTTTGTCCTACTATGATAAAATGGATTTTTAGACAAATAAATTGCACTATGACTATCACATAATACCTTCATTTTATATCTATCTCTTACAAACTCACCCAATAGGCCCTTTAGCCAAATTTTCTCCTAACAAGCATGATAGGCATTCAGATATTTTACCTCAATAATAGATACATCAATAGTGTTTTAAAGATTTGACATCCAAATAATAGGTCCACCTACAAATGTAAAAATTTAAAAGGATGTTGATCTTAATTTATTCAGATCTCCTACAAAATCAGAATCAACATATCTACAAATAGAATCACCAATTCTATTATAATTGATGCATTAATCACTAGTGCCTTGAAAGTAGAGAAACACCAAGTTCACTGTTACCCAATGTTGTTTACTTAGATTTTCCATATATCTAATGATAACTCCAACTGCATGTGAAATATCCAATGTTGTACATACCATGACATACATTAAACTTCTTACTACACTAGCGTATGGTACATGAGACATATATTGCTTTTCTTCATCACTACTAGGATATAAACTTGAAGAAATATAAAAATGGTAAGCAAAAGGGATACTAATTGGTTTCACATACTTCATACTAAATTTGGTTACTATCTTTTCTAAATACCTTTGTTGTGATAACCAAAGCTTGCCATTTTTCTTTTCTCTATGTATCTCCATGTCTAACGTTTATTTTCCTTCTCATAGATCCTTCATATAAAATGTCCTAGCTAGATGAGCCTTTAAACTATTGATTTCTACCATGAGTTTTATTGTTACAAACATATCATCAACATACCATGCCAATGTAATTAATGAGTCATTGTCCAAAAACATAAAGTAAACACAATGATCATACTCACTATTAACAAAATTATGGCTCCCCATGAAGGAATCAAACTTTGTGTACCATTGTCTAGGTTACCATTTTAGGTCATAAAATGATTTTTTGGCTTGGAAACAAAACATATTTTGATATATTATACAAAACCCTTAGGTTGAATCATATATATCCTCTTCTGAATCTCTATGAAAGAATGTTATTTTAACATCTAACTACTCTATCTCTAAATCAAGTGAAGCCACTAATGCTAAAATAACTTGAATTGAAATTAGTTTAACCACTGGTGAAAATATTTCAATTTAATCAATACCTTCTTTCTGTGTAAACCCTTTTATCACCAATCTAGCCATATACCTTTCAACCTTTTCATCAACACCTATCTTTCATTTGTAAATCCATTTGTAGCTAATAAGTTTTCTACATTTTGGAAGTTCTAATAGGTCCCATGACTTGTTCTTAGCCAAGGCATCCATTTCTTCCTACATTTCCCTTTTCCATTTGAAACTATTTTTATCCTCCAATGCTTCTTGATAACAACTAGGTTTCCCATCACTAGAAATTAAATGAATTGAAATATTGGGATTTTAGTTACTAAGAGGATGTCTAACATATGTAGATCTACATACTAACTATGGAGATTTTTTTTCATGTTCTGACCGCCACTCTAGCTATTACTCTCTCTAAAAGAATCCTATTCATGCATTCAACAACCCCATTTTGTTATGATGTATAGCAGGTGGTTTAATTTTTTTCCATCCCAACTTCCTTGTAATAGTTCTAAAACTCCAAGGATGTGAACTTGCATCCATTATCTGTTCTTAAACATTTGATTAACTTGTCAATTTTCTTCTCAATCAAAGCTCTAAATTGTTTAAATACACTAAAATCATCAAACTTTTTTCAGACAGTAAACTCATACTTTTTTGGATTAATCATATATAAACATAATAAAATACAATGATCCTCTATGCAAAATTATAGGGACTAGAACCCACACATCAGAATGAATATAGTAACGAATAAATTTACTTACATGACTTCTTGCACTAAACTTATGTCTACTTTTTTTTCTTGAAAACACAATTTTTATAGAAATCCAAATTTAAAGATTTGAAACCAGGAAGTAACTAATGTCTTTTCAGTACCTTTAACCCTTTCTCATTCATGTGGCCTAAATATAGATGCCATAGATGAGTAGGATATTTTGTTTTTTTAGATACCATAGCTTCTTGACTAATATCTTCACTCCCTTGAAATATGTAAAGGTTCCCAAATTTTAGAGTCTTCATTATGACTAAAGCATCCTTAGACACTTTAAGTGAACTATCTTGACATGTAAGCTTAAAATTATAGTAGTCTAATTTACTCAAATAAATAAATTTTCATTTAAGTTATGCTACATATCTCACTTATGTTAGATTCCTTATTATACCATCAAACATCTATATCTTAATGCTACCAATCCCTTCAATCTTACAAGAAACATTATTTCCTAAAAGAATAAAACTTTCATCAAGGTTTTGGTAAGAATAAAACCAACTCCTATGCAGACACATGTGATGTGTAGCACTCAAATCCAATAACCATTCATGATTATAAGAGGAAACATTACATAGAGATAAAACTTCATCACTCATACCTTCACTTGTTTCTACTTGATCACTTCCTTGGTAGATTCTTCCTTCCTTTCACTTTGTTTTCTTTTCTAGCAATCCTTCTTAGGATATCCTACTTTATCATAGTTCTATCACTTTGCCTTACTCTTCTTGTATTCTTACTTAGATATATATATGCCTCTGGAGATTTTCCCTCTTTCTCTAGATCTTCCCCTAGTAACCATAGCTTTACGGTAGATATCTATAGACTAGATTTTATCCTCATCTTTTTGGCCAAAAATGATCCCACAATATAATCATAGTCAAGCTCATCAAAAGTATTGAAGTTAATAGAAGATATTATATGATCCGAAGAATCCTGTAATGTACATAACAAGGTGACTACCTTGTCTTCTTCATCCACTTTCACACCAATACTAGTCAATTATTATAGCAAAGTATTGAAAATATTTAAAGATCAATAATTTTCATACCTTCTTTCATTCATAATGTATAATATTGCCTCTTCAAATAAATATATTTTTTTATCGATTTCACCATGTACAAGCCTTCTAATATGGTCCATAAACCTACCACAATGTTTTCTCCAATTATGTTGAAAAGAACTTTATCTGACAAACACAATCATACTATACTAAAAACTTTTATAGTTCTTCCCAGTCATCATCATTCATCGTCACAAGTTTCTTTTCCTTTTCATCCAATGATTTGTGTAACCCCTATTGTACTAACACATCATGTACTTTGAGTTTTCAAAACTCAAAATTATTCTTTCCACTAAACTTTTCCACCTCAAACATTGCATTTGTAACTTTTGCCATTTGATGGTACAGAAAATAACACCAAATCTAGAACATAGTTACTATAATAAAGAGTAACCTCACTCTGATACCATTGTTAGGAAACCACACACTCTACAACTATGTAAAAAATAACATATAGAAATTATAGAGATAATTAAACAAACAAATCCTCAACATGCATGAGATAAAATACATTATTTACATGGTAAAAATTATCAAGATAATAAAACATCCATGTTACATAATATCAAGCTTTATGAATTCCAAGATAAATAAATTACATGAAAACTTTCTATATAGATTACATGCAGAATTCATAAAGATAAATAATTCTAATTGGCAAAGCACAATGAGAATTCATCCTCCTAAAAATAGAGTGGAAAAATGCCATTGGACTTTTCTTCTAAAAATAGAATACGTTGGAATTCATCTTCCTAGAAATAGGGGTTTGACTCCCTAAATTATTTTGCTTTAGTGCCCTCGAATCCTTGCCAAGGGGGGCTCCATAAGATGTCAGGGGCATTGTCCCCACACCTTCTTGTAAAATTGGTGTACAAACTACAATACAAAAGGGCCCAAAATCTCTCTCTCTCTCTCTCTCTCTCTCTCTCTCTCTCTCTCTCTCTCTCTCTCTCTCTCTCTCTCTCTCTCTCTCTCTCTCTCTCTCTCTCTCTCTCTCTCTCTCTCTCTCTCTCTCTCTCTCTCTCTCTCACACACACACACACACACATCACATTTTTATTATTATTATTTCTTTCTCTTTCTCTTCTTTATTCTTTACATATAAAAAAATTAGCATGCATATCTTAGATACATTTATGTAAAAGATGTTGAGGTGTTTATATTAAATATTTTACATAAGTTTAATAGGTATCTCAAGAATGATATATGTTAATATTTTTTTATAAATGTATCCAAGGCATGTATGATATTTACAATACCATCAAACTTTTAACTTTACAGTTAATTGTACATTGTGTCATTGTTCCAATCATTATTTAGTGTCACTGATATGGATTTTGGGGATGACAAGAGTGATGGTAGTAATTATAAGTTTGATAATTGAAAATACTGATATGTTGTCCTTGATGATTTTGGTTGTCCAATTTATCTAGAGCAGAAGAATAATAATTAGCTAAGATGCCCAATGATCGTCTCCACCTAACAAACTTTATGAATGTTTTTTGATAATCCACTCAACAGGGGCTATTTCACCTTCTCAAAGATCAGGAAAGTTATGTTACATAAAAAAATCATTCCAAATTAACACAACAATGGTTGCATCATTAGATATAGTGGAGAATAACTAACATAGTGCTTCAATGGAAAGCATGGCCAACATTAAAGCAATGTTACAAGTAACTAAACTAACAATGACAATCCTAGTCAAAAAGCTTTGTAGTGGCTTGAGGTAAAAAACACATTTTCTACAAGTTTTCATATATTCATAGGTTTTACCACAACATTAAGATAAGGATATATCTATTAGAAAAAAATGATAAGAAATCCCTTTGGCTAATATATTTGCTAGAATATTTGTAGGCATAATAAGAGTAGTACTACATATTATTGTTTTTAATACCTTTTTATATATTTCTAACTGTCAAAATCCATATATAGTGTTTAAAATATTATATGTATTTTAAATACATCTATTTAAAAGACATCGAGAGGTATCATTCTTGAGATACCTATATTATATTGGATTATGACATAAATAGAATAAATATTTCTAAAATTATATCTCTCAATTTTTTACATAAATTTATATAAAATATGTATACTATTTTATCATTGATAAAATCAATTTAAAAAAAAATCAACCCACTTTTTCAAGTTATTGAAATTCAATTCATATATTAAAAAAAAATGAAAAAAAAAATAAACCACCAATCAATCAAAATATTTCAACTAAATCGTATAATGCTAATTAAGTATTCTCTATTGTAGTTAGATGTTTTATTTCTATAAAGTTTAACCCATTTTTTTTCAAAAAATTGTCGAAGTCTAAAATTCATTTGACCTCACTGCTAAAAAGGACAAACAAATGAGTGATAAAGCTACTCCCAATGGTGTAAAATTCATCCAAACCTCAAATATATAATGCATATTGGCATTCAATCTCATAGCCTCTTCTCATGGTCTCATTTAAGGATAACAAAAGATGCTAACGATATTTTAATAACCCTTTAAATCTTTTATCAATGTTACATCATATTTAACAAGCCAAGGGTAGCTTGTCACACTCTCAAACTGCTTGAAATACAGAGTAAAAATTTGTAAGCACTCCACAAAAATATTCTCAGAGAGTGCCAATATATAATATATATAATTCAATTTTAGTTATGGTATGGTACATCATGATTGATACAAAAGCAAGACATTGTATAAGTTGAAGTACTTATTTCCATCCTCCTTTTACTGCATGCTTAACACATATGCATCCATTTGATTCTAAAAATTCACATAAAATGCACCCTATCAATACATCATCATATCTCTCACCTCATTATTTACCTCACTTTTTTCAAGTTAAACTACCTAAATGAGGATGCAACGTATCATAAAAGAAATAATTTTCGTAGACAAATTTTAATCTAATTTATTCCTTATCTTGCCAACTTGACTAGGTTGAAATGGTTGGGCATAATCAACATGCACAAATTTCTGTGGTTGGTCATGGCCCCACCATCCCTCCAAATTTTTTGACTACCCATCAATCGTCATCATTGCCCTTCTCCATTAACTACCCTGATGACATGGCATGATTTTCTAATTCAATAAAATAAACCATTTTGTGGGATGATTGTGATGATGACATGGAATAGTTCCAATTACACCTAGCCCAACTCAAACTAATCCCACCTAAATAATATACCTATTGATCTGGACTAAAAAATGAAATGGCGTGTGTATTGGTTCAGCTCACCCATGCTGTGGAGATCTATTTCCAATCGTTTGACAGACATTACATTTTGTTTGATCCTTTTCGGTGTTTAAATTTCATTCCTGATTCAACTAAATTTTATTTTAAAATTATCTCAAATTAGTTTTATGAGTATGTTTTGATTGTGGTTCTAATAAAAGGGTTGCAACCAAAAGATTACACCCAACCTGAATATGTCCTTGTTTTTTGAAATGCAGCTTCAGTGGGAATAGGGTTCATGACCCAAAATATGGCATCATTGAAGATCATCAGGCCAAAGAAGCATCAAGTAATAGCTCTGAGAGTCAAATTAGATGAATCAATTCTATATCACTGCAAGGTTGTGGGATACTTAGATACACTCTACGTACATTCTCTTCCCCAATTCTATACAAAATGCATGATTTTGGGCCCAGTAAACTTCATATTTGGTAATTTTACAATGATGTTCCATAGATGTACTCTACTTCCCAGGAAACCAGGTGAAAACAAAAAGAATTCTATAACTGCACATGGGAGAATTGATCCCTTCCAAGACCTTGGAATATTCCATTCACACCTAAAACATCCATGTATATGTAGACCTTATTCTTGTAAAGAGTTCATTTATAACATACCTAGGGAGGCCATGGAAGGAGTGTGCTTAATCTATGTATAATGAATCTTATCTAGGTGATGTCATTAATACTATTGGTTGGCTGGAGTGCTCTCGGGGCTTTATTTTGAGCACCTTATATTATGGGGAGTATATGAATTTTTGGATTAAGTACTTCAACTATAAACCATGTGAAATGGGGTCGTTATCATGTTATCAAAAACCCTAAGGATGCCTCTAAATTTACAAAATTGAATTTATACAAGGCAGATAATGGCTCGAATCCATTAGAGTTGAATACATTGATAGATTGATAGATTGAGTTTCATAATTACTGATAATATTATATATAAATATTACCTATAATACATAGTTGACTTATAAATTATGTTTTGGATATTGTCGCTAGGTATTATCTTACCAACATGGAAGTTTGTGACTCTTTTATTTCAATTGGTTCTACATTGGACTAAGAATATATTATGTGGTCAATTATGTGATGGTGATAATTTATATAATAATTAATATGAATACTTTTAAATATAAATTAACTGAATAATAACTAATTATTAAAAAAATTGCATATTTTTTGCATGTTTGAAATTGTTATAGAACTGGGACTTAACAATAATTAACAAACATTCTCCCCCCTGATGTTGAGTGAACTAACAATTTGATCTCAAAGTTTCAAAAACTAAACTTTTACCATATCTTTAGTGAAGATATATGCGACCTATTCTTGTGTGTTTATATACTTCAATTCTATATCTTTGTTCTAAACTAAATATTGAATAAAATGATACTTCAAATCAAAATGCTTTGACCTCTTGTGATGTACCAGATTCTTGGCTAATCTTATAGTATTAACATTATCACAAAAAAATTACTATAGGTTGAATTTGTTTCTCTCCAATTTCTTCTAAAACTTTTCCAAATCATAATGCTTGTGTACCTACTGAAGTGACTATAATATATTTTATTTCTATAGATAAAAGAGAAACTGGGCTTTGCTTCTTTGAACTCCATGTAACCAAACCAGAACCAAGTGAAAAATAATTCCCAGATGTTGAGTTTTAGTTATCCAAACTACCAACCTGATCAAAATCACTAGAAAAAAAGTTCAAACTTTTTAGTAGAATTATAATTAATACCAAAGCCAATAGTACTTTTCACATACCTCAAAATTCTCTTAGATTCTTTCAAATGAATTTTAGATGGATAAAACATATATCTTGATACAAGAGAAATTGAAAAATTAAAATATAGTCTTGTGTAAGTTAGAAACATTAAGCTTCCAAAAATACTTATGTAAGCTATCTCATCAACTCTTTCAGCACCATCTTCTCTATATGAGATAACTCCATGAGTAGTTGGAGTGGAGACTAGTTTACAATCAACCATATTGGATTTATTAAACATATCATTTGCATACTTTGTTTGACAAATGAAGATGTCATCTTTACTTTGATGAACCTCCATCCCTAAAAAGTATTCCATAAGACCTAAATCTTTCATTTCAAATTCATTCATCATTGCAATTTTGAATTCATCCTTCATCTTAGAATTCTTTCCCATATATAAAAAATCATCAACATACAAACCTATAATAAGGATATCATTACCTTCTTACTTGTAGTAAAGAGTAGGCTCAAATTTTCTTCTTTTGAATCCATTCTGCTAAAAATATCCATCAATCCTTGCATACCATGCTCTAGGTGCTTATTTAAGGCCATCAAAGCCTTCTTGAACTTGTATACTTAAAATTCTTTACCTTTCACTTCAAAACCTTGTGGTTATTCTACATAGACTTTTTCTTTTAAGTACCGATTCAATAAGGCACTTTTCACATCAATGTGATGTATGCTCCACTTATTTTGAGCTACTAGTGAAATCATCATTTTGATAGTTTCTTTTCTTGCTATTGGTGAATATATTTATTCATAATATATGCCATACCTTTGTGTGAAGCCCTTATCAACTAACCTTGCCTTATGTATTTCAACACTTCCATCACTATTGTACTTAGTCTTGTAGACCCATTTAGTACCAATATTTTTCTTGTCATATGGAAGCTGTATAAGTTCCCAAGTACCATTCCTATGAATAAAATCTACCACTTCTTGCATTACTTGCACCCAAACATCATTAGTACATACACCTTCAAAATGTGATGGTTTGAAATCAGATTGTGTAATTAAAGCATAATTTATTATCTCAACTCTTGGAAATTATTCATATGATTGAATTTTTATACACTAATAAATTTCATTCAAACTTTTTATCTTCCTTGAAGAACTAGGACTTGAAGCTAGAGCTATGGTTGGAACATATGCACTAGATGAGGGCCTACTTAATGAAATTGTAACACTTGGCATTGAAGTACTTATGGGTTTTTCATAAGTAATATCATCATAATTACCATCAATATAAATAGATTTAGTCTTTTCATTATTGTCTCTATCTATCTTTATCATGACCATACACTCCTCCTTCATCAAAAATATCATCTCTTGACACAAGTACTCTATTAGTGATAAGATTACAAAGCCTATAAGCTTTGTTTTGTTCACTTTACCCAACAAAAATACCAAACTCACTCTTTGGATCTAATTTCTTCTTTTTCTGATTAGTTACATGAACATAAGCTAAACAACCAAAAACATTGAAATATTTGACATTATACTTCTTTTCATACCATGTTTTATATGGAGTTATATTTTCAAGTGCACTGGTGGGATTTTGATTGAGAATATATATTGTTGTAGTATCTACATCACCCCAAAAAGAGTTTTTCAATCTCATTGTTTGTAACATACTCCTTGTCATTTCAACCAGTGTATATTTCTTGACTTCAACCACACCATTTTGTTGAGGAGTGTAGGAAGTTATGAGTTTCCTTTTGATGCCATTCAAATCACCATAATTCATAAAATTATTTGAACAAAATTCACTTCCATGGTTAGTCCTTAAACACTTTATTATGTAACCACTTTCATTCTCTACAAGGGATTTAAATCTCTTAAATATATCAAAAGCTTCACTTTTTTACTTCAAAAAAAAAATCCAACACTTTCTTGAATAATCATCAATAAATGTAATGAAATATGATGAATTACCCAAAAAAATTGTTTGGATAGGACCACAAATATCTGAGTGAACCAATTGAAGTAGATGATAAGCCCTCTATGCACTACCTTTCAAAAAAAATTCTCTTGCATGTTTGCCTTTAACACAACCTTCACAAACATATTTATGATCTTCAACCTTTTGGGAAAGCATAAACTAATTCACGTGATGTTAGTAGCTTCAAACTTTGAAAATTTAAGTGTCCATATATTAGATGTCATAACCCACTTTTATCTTCATATGTCATATTTGTAAGACTGTTACTATGCTCTCCAAACTTCAATGGGAACATCTTATTCTTAGACATAGATATTATTGTAACAAATTTGTTTCCTTGATTCTTATCATAGATAGTGCATTTCTTATCATCAAAATCAAGCTTATAGTTTCTTTCACATAGGTGTCCAATAATCAACAAATTATGTTTCAAATTTGGGGAGTAATAAATATCATTAATACTTTTCATACCCTCTATAGTATTCACCTTCATAGTTCCTTTTGCTGCAACCTCCAAAGATTTATTATCACCAAGTTTGATATTGGTTTTGAAATTCCTATCCATTGTATAGATCAACACATTATTCCCTAACATGTGATTAGAATGACCTAAATCTAAATACCAAACCTCATTATGACTCTTTTCAACTTTTTCATATGAAATGAATTAATTGTGTGATGCATCACCATCCTCATAAGCATAATTAACACTTTTAATTATTTTTAATATACATTCCCAATCAAAGTGACCATACCTATAAAAATCATAACATTAAATATTTATTTTATCAAATATACCTATACCTTTACCTCTTACAGCTAAACCACCTCTTCTTCCTCTATATCCTCTTGAATAATTTCATCTTCATGAATAATTGTAATTCATGTCTTTACCTTATCCTTGATTGATTTTGAAATTATCTTTGCTTTGTACATGGCTATTCTTATTGTTAGTGTTAGTACCTTCATTATTTTTTACCTTCAATTTTGAGACAAAATCCTTGTCATCACTTTCATTAATGTGTCTCATAGTATTTCTTCATGGGACACAAGAGATCCAATCAGGTGATAAAACTCAAGAGTAGTCAAATATTTGATTTCTTAAATAATCATGGCAACATGATTCCACCATGGTATTGAAACCTTAACACTTTTCTTACAACAACCTCTGTATTCAACATTTCTTCAAGTGTAGACATCTTGTTAACTACATCCTTTAATCTTACACAAAAATCACTTACACTTTCAACTTCTTACATCTTCAAATTCTGAAGTTTTGTCTTTAGTGTTTCCAATATAACCACTTTGACTTGTTCACTACCTTGGTAAGGTTAAAGTAGAGCCTTCTAGGCAACTTTGGTTGTCTTTACACCTGTAATTCTTAGAAATAGGCTCTTGTCTAGAGTTGTTTGTATATGAAAAAAAGGTTATGAGTTCTTTTTTTTAGCTTCCTTCTTAGCTTGCCTATCATTAGCTAGAATAGTGGCCTAATGAGCTAGTTCATGATAACTAGTTTCTACAATCTCCCATAATTTTTTTCTGTCAAAAGAGTCATCATCTTGATACTACAATATTTATAATATTTACCACTAAATTCCAGGATAGGAATATTGTTACATTTTGACATGATCAATTGTTAGAAAAATCTGAAACAAAAAACATCCACCCAAAAAACCAAGCTCTAATACCAATTGAAGACTTTTAAATATAGATTAACTGAATATTAACTAATTATTAAATAAATTTCATGATTTTTGCATGTTTTAAACTATTATAGAACTAGGAATCAACAACAATTAACTAACATAATAATACATGGTTTGGTATTTTCTTCAACTCCAAAGTTAAGGAGTAATGTTTTGTATATTTTTATGTTTTGCACATTTAAAGTGGATATATGAATATATTATAATTAATTTGAAATTATTTCATCCCATTTCCTCACATTCTAGGCCTGTGTTTATTTGACATATACATTTATGAATGGTTTATAGTTCTACTACTAAAAGTTCAATATCTATCAAGTGAACTTCACATGTACGTGAAATAGTTTTTCACTACTCAAAACCATTTATATATTTCACAGCCACATTGGATACTACCTCAAATTTATTAGTGAGAAATATTTGACATAGTCATCATATGAGAAGGAAATGATGGTTATCCTTCACAATTTCATTAAGTGTCAACCTTACTTGGTGGATAATAACTTATGCATCAAAATTAATTATCAAATATTTAGATACTTCCTAGAATAGTTATGCTCTTCCCAAAATTAATGGAATATGATTATGATATTAATTATAAGAAGGGAAAGGAAAATATGATAATTGATACACTATATTGCCAATATGAAGAACAAACACATATCTCTACCTTATTCATCCCTATTTCAAAATTTATGCATGACATCTAGAAAGAGTGGTAGCAAGGCAATCACATCTAGAATATATTTGATAATTATTTGTGGATCCATCTTCAAAAACCATCCATATTTAGGATGACCAATTTTTACAATACAAAGGATATATTTTATTGATTTATAGATCTAGGATCTAATATAAAAAAATTGTAGAGTTTCATCCCTCACATTTTATAGGTCATTCACATTTTTAAAAAACCTACGAATGCATTCACTGAAGTTGATTTTGGCCAAGAATCAAGACATATATGAAGACATCTGTTGATGAATGTGAATTATGTAAAAATCAAAAGTGATAGACATTTCAATGCCCATTTTAATCCAACCCCTTTACATTTTGAAATGCATTTGGACATACATATCCATGGATATTATATAAGGCTTACCAGAATCTAGTGGAAAGTCAGTAAATCTAGTGGTTGTAGATCACCTATCTAAATATGCTCATTTATGTGCAATGGCCCATACTTAAATTATTTCTACCATCACCTAAACATTCTTTGATAAAATATTATTCCTTTATGGAATTCAATCTTCTATTTTATCTAATTGTGACTCAAATTTCACAAGTCACTTTTGACATGAACTCTTCAAGTGCACAAGTACCCAACTAACACTAAGCTCAAGTTACCACCCAAAGATAGATGGTCAGACAAAAATTGTCAATAAATATATGGAATCATACATTTTTTGTATGCCTATGATTAACAAGATAAATTTGGTAAAATGATTACCACCTATATAATAATATCACAACACCTCCAATTAGATAACCATCATGATGACTCCTTATGAGGTTTTTTATATCATAAGACACCATATCTTCTTTCTCATCTTCCCAAAAACTCTCATGTACAATAAATTAACACTAGCCTTAATTCTCAAAATAATAATCCTCACATTCTAAATGAAAATATCCACATGGCAAAAAATTTCATGAAGTAACAAGTAGATTAACATCATTTTGAATGCACCATCCAACATGTAGGTATATTTTTCTTCCAATTAAAACCTTATAATAAGTTGTGTCTAAAGTAAAAGCAACACTAAAACCTTTATACCAAGTTATATGGACCTTATAAGGTTCTTAAATAGATAGGTCTTATTGCATACAAGATGGAACATTCACCTGCTTCACATGTCCACCCAATGTTTCATGCTTCATGTTTGAAGAGAGATATCAATCACAATGTCACAACTTTTATAGAAATTCATAAGATCAAAGCATAAATCCCTCTCCTCCTTAAACTTGAAGCTATACTAGAGAGGCACTCCCATCAGATTTACAATCATATCATCATTGAGGTTCTAGTCTATCTGCATGGGATACATTGAAAAGATGTAATGTGGGAATCCCTCCTTTAAATCCAACAACATTTTTCTAATCTTTAGATTTGAGGTAAAATATTTTGAAGGGAGAGGTCATGTTAGGACTCTTTATCCTAATTTTTATTTATAATTATTGCCTTTAATAAAGTCTATGAATGCATAAGCTTTGTAAGTCATTCCTTAAGCTAATTGTTATAATCCCACATGCATAGAAATTAGTAGTTAGCTAGGACAAAAATAGTATAAATAAGAGCCTAGAATACTGGAAAGACATACAAAAAATATAATATATTGAGCTTGCTCAAACGAGGTTGCCCTTGAAAGAGGCCTATAATATTGTAATGCAATTATGCTCCTTTTAAAATGCAATATAGTTTTTTCGGTTCATTTGCAATATTATTTAATTTATTTTCACTATTGTTCTAATCTATTTCATGAAGGATAATAAAAATTATGTCCACATTCTTATTCACATGATGTTTCATGGTTTATTTCCATTTCTTGATTCTACCTAGGAGGATTTCTATCGAAGATATATAGAAGTACTGTGAGTATCTACATGTCAATGAGTATAACTGGCATAACATATTATATCTATCTAGATGACTCCACTGGGATCACTACTTCAATTTTAGTTTAGTGGTATTTTACTCATCTACACCTGTCATGATTTATATTGTATACCAATAAGTAATACACAAGATGGGTGACCTGTGTCATATTGCATCTCTTGTATCTTATGTGATTTTTTAAAAAGGGGAATGGTGTTTGAAAATCCTTGCAGTAGTCTTAGTGCCCTTGTGCTATGCATGGGTGTCATAATTATGTTTGGTGTGACAAAAAAAATAGCGCCTGATTAAAATACAACATCCATATATCTCACTCTCTGTGCTAACTTCCTCACCATAGGCCAATCCTCATCAGCAATCAATGATCCATTCTCTCAAGGAGTGAAAATCTTTATCAACATGTTTTCACTACACATGATAACTTGTAGCTTTTCTAGTGTTGAAATAAATTAGATATTAATCTCAAACACAATAAAAATATTGTAGCAAACTGTGTTCTTGATTGTGGCATCCAACTTAATATGTGATGGTGAAGGGTGGGCAAAAATTTAAAAATGTGTTTTTAATTTTTAATTTTTAATAGTGTTCACTCATAAAATTCTATTTTTAATAAAAATTAATATTATATAAAAATGTTGGCCTAGTTTTAACTTTAACAGTGTCCGTTCATAAAATTATATTTTTAATAATAAAAATTAATATGATATAAAAATGTAATGAATTTTCAATAATATACTCCAAACAAGAATAAAAACTTCTATATAATAATTAAATGGATATTAAATATAAAATTCTACCACCAATATAAATTAAATTTGAAAAATAATAATAATAATAATAAATAATAATTTTTTAATATATATATATATATATATATATACATATACATATACATATACATATACATATACATATATACATATACATATACATATATATATACATATATATATATATATACATATACATATACATATACATATACATATACATATATATATATACATACATATATATATAAAGGGCTGTGTTGCAGCACTAGTACTTATCATTTTGCATAGCACCAGTTGCCACATGCTTATCATGTGTTGCATGAGTTCTCTATGCATTAAAAGTAGGCTCTTCAGTCTCAATCTTTAACAGTTTGATAAATTCCAAATCAAGCTTTCCGATTGTTTCTCCAAGCTGTTATTAATTTTAACAGTTTGATAAATTCAAAAGCAAGATTTCCCACTGTTTATCCAAGCTCATGTGTTGAGCTTTAACAAGTATCTCAACCTACATATATTACAGTAAAACAGAGTTTTCATGTAATGTTGATAAGTAAAAATTTATAACAAATCACAAATGTGAAAACTACCATCACGAATACCCTAATGCCAATCGGTATTTTTCGAATATGGATTACCTATGCATTGTGAGTCTAAAAGATCCTAAATTGCTATTTTATGTCTCTATACATAGCTAAACATAGCTAATTAATGTTTTTGTGTTGAGAGGGATCATGCACAGTTTGCAAAGCCACTATAAATATTACATATTTATAGCAGAAGAATGGTAGCCTAAAATCTTAAGGCTCGTCAATTTGAAATTTTTTATGTTTTTGTGTAAACTAATGTCTTTCGAGGGTAGCTTTAGTCAACTTGCAAGCAAATTGAAAATAAATATTACAATGTTAGATAAGGACAGTGATATGTTGAAATCGGCTCTGGCATGGCATGCAAACCTTTACTCTATTGAATCCTACCACATATGTAGTTTACCCTAATGAATTCGAAAAAATTAGAAACCACATATTCTATCAAGAGTTTAAATACCCATTAAGAAAATCCTTGGATGGAGGGGATTGACATAAGCCTTTGTGCAATGTAGACGAATGAAAATGATATTTGTATTTTTTTTAAAAACACGTTGTATTTCAAATTAACCACATTTCTACCCAAGGGAATATTATTTTAAGGCAAGTTAGTTGCAGACACGTATGGCAATAGGGAAACGAGCACCACACTATTGGCCATAACGACTGGAGTTGAATGCAGCCAAAACAAAAAAATAAAACGTGTAAATATGCGAGTAGGAAGTGTTTACAAGAGGGACGAGTACAGAGCGAGCGAGCAAAGGCAACACAGAGCAGAAAGAACAGGACCAAGACCAAATACATAATGCCCATGTATTTTTGTAAGTTGCTTGTAATGCCAGATACGTTGAAGCGGTGAAGGTAAGTAGTTTCAATAGCTTCCATTTGCAATGGTGCAACATAGCCTATGGACGGAGAAGTAATAGTTTGCGTAGTAAAAATATCAAAAGGTTTCAGAGGGGTGTCTTCTAATCTATTTCATTGATGCATTTATAGGGCGGTTCAAATGCCCCTGAAACAGTTCTATATGCTTCTTTGACACATTTGATTCCAGCATATATGCTGGAGGGGTAAAGAAAAAAAGAAATGAGCATGATTGTCATGGGATTCCTTATGAAAATTGTTGCATCGATTTCTTACTTATAACTACTATTGGGAGAGTAAGTTGTTTGAAGGCCTATACGATTGCCTCTTTGTACTGCTCATGCTAGTCTAGTTTGGGAAACCCCAATAAATTGGAACACCTACATGTAATAAATATGAAAAAAAGTCATTATATATATAATTTAAGTGTTGCTATCTTAAAGGGGTTTTGTCTAATTCTGAGATTGTAAATATTCCCTTATTTTTATATAATCGCATTAACTTTGTAAATATTCCCTTATTTTTATATAATCGCATTAACTTTGAAAATATATTCAGTTCATTTCTCATTTTTTTCTTTAACATTTGTTTAATTCTTTGATGATGGTGTAGAAGAATCCTAAATTTCCAAGCACTTTCTATGTTGGAAGCGACATACATTTGCCCACGAATGATTTCCCTATTCTCTACTGTTTGTTTCTTGTTTTGAGACAATGGATTTGAAATGGGTTCTGTGCAGGCGGAAAGAGGTAGCCCTGCCCTAGGATTTCTTCAAGCTGGTGGTTACTTAGAGTGCATTTATTATCGAGAATAATTGTTCAAATTCCTTCCATCACAGAAAGAAGAATATGGACAAGAACCGCTTAGTTCAATTTTATTTGGAGACTCTCGTAACTATTAGAGTCACAATTTGATATTGGATATAGAATCTATAACAATTAGATATTAGGGAAAGGTTCCAATAGTTGTGTATGTTTTAATCATTGAACAAGATTTTTGTTAACATATGTTTTATTGATGGAATATATTGGTGTGTATAAATATTAAAGTGTCAAAAGTTGAACATGTAGTATTTAATATTTGTTCAACATTTACTCTATAAAATTAAAAGTAATCAATTACATCTTGACAAGTAAGATTCAAGTATTGATACTCTAATACATGACTATTGGTATTTCAAAGGTTAAGTTTTGGTCATACATTTAAAAAATGCATTTTATGACTTCTCATGATAAAAACGGTTATATCATAAAATGTATAATGTGTTAGATATTGAAACCTTAGTTATAAGTAGTTAAGATATTAAAATAGGCAATTTTTTTGAAATCTAATGTGATGTTATGGCACCTTAAATCGTTGTCCATAGTTAAAGTGAATGACTACTGGGACATTTCTCCTATGGCTTTTCATTTACAGACCAAGTAATAAGAATAATAATACTAATTTCACTATCATATATTAATCAATCGTCACTTAATATATACATAGATTCCTTAGTTGTTGCTTCAAACATTACAGGTGGCCCTAGGAATGTGCTACAAGTCATATAGTTGGTAGAGCAACAAGCCATCGTTGCGGCATATACAGGTAAACTATCTTGCTAAATCCATTTCAAATGCCTTATAATACAACCAATATTTATTACTATAAATTTTATAAACACAGGGGTCTGATTAGATGTCCAACATGCAAGTAATCACATATTAATAGCAATTGAGAAAAATAATAAAATATTACAAACAATGAAAAAATATTTTTTCACTTTACCAATTGATAGTCTATCAATCGTTGTCAAAAGTGGTCAACAATAGTATCTTCAACCGGTTCTAATAAAAGAATGGGGAGTCCACCTTAAAAACATAAAGCTTTTGGATAACAAAGAAATTGAAATAAACACATGAGCACATATAATACTCATTTAGATGAAAATTAAAATAATTTCCATAATCAATTACTAATCAAATATTGGTCCCATATAATTAAAATATTGACAAAATTTATTACAATAAATATATTTTGATAAAAATTATTTATTTAACATTACTCTTAAATATTAATATATTTTATATTTCATTTAAAAAAACATTAAATTCATATATTCAAGGTTTTTAATAGAGAGCCACTTAAAATTCCCCCTTCATCTAAATAAAAAATTTGATTGTATTTTTCAACAATTAAAAACTTAGATACGGCCATACGACCATCAAATTTATCGTATGACACGCTACCATTGAATTCCACACCTAAATTCAAAATGACTAAAAGTAACGCTTCATACAAAAGAAAACATTTACCAACGTGTAAACTAACCTTCTCCTTTAGGTTTCGAAAAGGTTTTGGCAATTTGAGAGGCAAGGAATCAGGATTCGAATCTTTTTAACTTCAACGCATTAAACGGCATGGTCTCATGCGTGCAGACTTCGGAAAGACAATCCCCTGACCGCCACTGCTACTTTACGCCACCATCCTTCCTTCCCCTCCGGAGACGAAGACAATACAAACTCAAAACAGCTTCCTTTCTGCGACAGTTACGTCAATCCGATTCAGGCGGCCAACTGCGAAGCAATCTGAACGACCGGAATGTGCACGTCATCGGAGCGGAGGAATTCGGTGGTCAGAATAGTGTAGATACCTTCCTTTTCCTTTTCCTTTTCATTTTCTCTCTCCTCGCATTCAGGGAGCCCTTCCTTTTCCTTTTCGTTTTAGGCGGTGGAGTTTTCAGGGGGTGTTCTGTTGGACTCCTGCAGGGCCATGGTTTCCCCAATAATTTCCCGTGGTAGAGTTACTCCCTCGCCATAAAACAAGCCAACCGCCAATTAACCGCTTGGACTGCGGGGGCGGGAATTTGGAAAGGGGGGTTTTATGTTCGTTAGAGGTAAGGGGATCGAGCTCCGCTCGCAGCGATCGCCATCTACAGCTGGATCCTTTCCATTGGACAAGGGAGGACGACGTGGAGTTTGAGCTGTTATCGTTATTAGCATTCTCATGTACCCTGAATAGTCTCATCTTCGTGAGCGTTGTGCTTCGTCGTCTGTCCAATTCCTTTTCCCGACGCTGCTGCGGCTGCTGAATATATTTGTCCATAGCCGATGGAAAGCGGAAAAACAGGGCTTAGCGTGGTCCGAACATGAGAAGTTGTAAATCGCTTAATCTGATTGTCGGGAGAAAGGGTCTTCTTTAGCACTATTCCCCGTCCCTACCTGACCTCCGGATGGTGGCGTTTTAAAAGACTCCATCACAATAAATAATTCGTAAGTAGAGACTTTAGAAAAAACGTGTAATTTGAAAGACCTGCAAGTAAAATGAATTGCCACCAAAAGCCAAGTTAATTTTACAATATTGAAAGGAATCTCTGGACAGGTTGGCGATACATACAGGATGAGGATATGGTCCGCGTATTAATTAAATTGAAAATGTTGATTAGCGCGTTGTAATGCGATTAATCTTTATCATTAAAGAAATATGAAGCATTATATGTTTCAAGACCACTGAAAAAGTCCAAAGCTGTTTCTTTTTTAATTAAATTATATCATATCTTCTGTTTTAGTTTTTTTTAAAATGGAAGGTTAATATTTTAAATGTTTCTAGGATAAAGGTTTAAAATATGTTTAATGATTATTAAGGGAGATGTGTAAATAATAATAATAATGATAGGGTTTTATGATTCTGTACATGATTAGATATGTGACAATAATATTAAATTTTGGATATTTTAATGGTATAATTTATAGTCTATTGAGAATGAAAGTTCTAATAGTGTTTTTTTCAGTTTATTTTTAGGAGGAAGAAATTTAACGGTGCTTTGCTAATTAAAATATTTATCTTTGTGGAGTTCATATGTAATCTACACAATTTCGCATGTAATTTGTTCATTTTATCATATAAATCTTATGTTTTATCCTTTACATTTTACATTTTGAGTATTTTGTTTGTTTAAAATTATAAAATAAAAATATATTATACCCAACACAACTAAAATTAATTATATATAATTTTAAAACAAAACAAATATTAAAAACATCATTAATTAATTAATAAAATAAAAGAACATCATTAATTAATAAAATGAAGAACATCATTAATTAATAAAATGAAGAGCAAAGAAATGTTGTCAATTTCTTTAAAAAAGAACGAGAAAGTTTCAAACATAGTAAAAAAAAAAGCCTTCTAACATTTTTCATCTACTCTTGAGAGTTGCCTCAAGTTTTTGAGGATTGAATTCAAGGTTGGTGAAGTTTTAAAAAACTCTGAGCACTATTCACTATTTTCGAAGACCTTTGTATCATAGGGGATTTTAGAAGAGTTTACTATTTTTAATATTGTTTTTAATTTTATTTATATTATTTGTTTATTTATAAGTTTCAATGGGTTCCTAAATATCTTATTTTCTTTTCATTTATTTATGATTTTAATAGTTTTAAATTTCAACTATATAGTAATGATATTTAATTCAATGTCAAAAATAATATGTTGTTGATTTTTTTTTTAATAATTAAAAATAATTTGTTAAAGTAAAACATCAAAGGGGTATAATTGTAATAAGGAACATTTTTTAAAATTTATTTTAAATTCAAACTCTCTTTATAATAATAAGGTGACATATAATTTAACTAAACATATAGTAACATTGTAGAGTGTTTATTACAAAATAAATTCAAATAATTTATTTTGAAAATTTTTATCAATTTTATTAAAATATTTATAAATTTTAAAAATATCATTCTAATCAAAATTATAAAAATTAAAAATATCAATCAACCCACATTTAAAAATTTTCAAAGTACAATTCAATTTTACCCCATAATCAATTCAATTTTATCCCATAATACATTAAATGTGGAAATAAGATTTACCAATCCTTCTAAATAATATAACTAAATTTTTGTATTAAAATGCACACCATTAAAAACTAAAAAAACCCTACAATGACAAAGTCAACCTTACCATAAACTTCACAAAATTTGTTGTTATTGACTACACAATTCCATTTCCTACCTAGAAGTTATAATTGTATACATAGAATATTATTTCAATGTATACATTATTTTATTTTTATATAGACTTCAAATTCTTGTTAACAACATGTGGAATAGATTTTTGGGAAGGTCTTTAATCCACATAAATTTCCCAAAGGTAGTTGTAATTGCTTTGTTTGGAGAGCGGTTGTGAAGAAATGGCTATGGATAATATATGCAATTTATTTATTTATTTGTTTTGGGTTGTATTGTGTATAAATTTTTATTATATATATTTAAATTTTATTTAAAAAGGAAATTAAAAAAATGTTAAAAAAAAAATGGATTCGACTATTTATAAAATATGAATATGTTATTTTTACTGAGAATTTGTTTGTTTAATTAATATAATAGCTTTATAGTTTGAATTTTAATATTTAAAAAATAATTTTGAAGGAGGAGGGCCATTTTATGGGCACCCCAAGGATGTAGTTTCATGTAAATGGTTTGGAGTTATTTTTATTATAATTTTTTTTCATGGTTAAAGTTATTTTTATTATAAAATTTGTTTCATGTAAAAATTATATTTAAAAATTTCATCTTAATTTTAAGTTGAATATTATATATTCATTCAACATTTTTATAATGAAAATTTCTAAAAATAATTGTATTTTAATTGATTTGAATAAATTATTTATAAATTTTAATGAAAGAAATAAATTAAAATGTTAAAATATAGATCTTCCAATATTTACATACTTTAAATTTAACTTTGAAAAAAGGTTTGAACCCGTTACAACTTATATGGATTAAATTGAATAAATGTATAAATTTATATGGAAAAAATATATGAATAATTATAAAAGTATATATTTATTTTGATATTTTGTTCTTTAAAGATAGTTTTAGTAACTTCTGAAGGGAAATGTTGAATGGATAAGAGTGAGAGCCAAATATTAGATTTAAATATTTCATAAAATTATTGATCAAACAAAGTATGATTAGAAAAAATAATTATTTTTAATGTGCATTTTTGTGGAAAAAAATGATTTTTTTTTCATTGTTTATGAGACTTAATACAAAACATATATTTTTAGAGGCACAATTTTTATATCCCACCATTCATTATAAGTTTGGATTATTATTAAGTGATCCCGCCCTTCCTCTATATAAACAGAGAGAGAAGTCAACCTCATATATATCAAATATTTTTGATAATATAATTATAAAATATACATATCTTAAATAAAGTTATACGTAAAATATATTCAAAAATATCATTTTTAAGATGCCTATTCTATTTATGTCACAAATTCAATATAGTCACCTCAATAATGATATCTCTTACTATCTTTAACATAGATTTATTTATGATATGTATACTATTTTAGTTTTTTTTTTTTTTTTTTTAAAAAAAATCTCTATTAAACTATTACTATCTATTTTGACCATCAATTTTATGAATAATACCCAAATATTCTCAAATCTAACTCATTTTAATTTATGTTATCCATAACCTAGTTGAATATACTAGTTTATTCACTTAAGCCATTTTCCCTTCATCTTTACATAGTTTTTCTCATTCAATCTATATACTCCATCAACATAGTATTTGTTATTATCTGCCTAATATTTAGTTTAAATCCAATTGTAAAAATATATATAGACTAATCAAGTATATTTTGATAAAAAATTCAAACATATAAAAACAATAGAAAAATTATCTATAAAAATATCTTTAAAAATACAAATAAAAATTAATTAAAAAAAAAACATAAATTCATTATTTTTCAACTTATATCTACCTCCAAATAAATTCTTGAGGGTCTTTCCTTTAAAGAAAACAATTTTTGATTATATATATGATATTTTGGCTTGATTTGACTATACTTTTAGCCTTTAAAATGAATCTAACCAACTTTGAATATTTGTTAAACTGAGGCAAATCATTATCACTTTATTATTGTTCACTTTATCCTCCATGCCATCCTTAATTTTTTTCAATAATGTTCAGAGCGCAAATAATTTAAAATATGAATTCCTCAAAACATTATAAATTTTAGTTAGTTACATTTAACTATAATATTTTATTAATTTTTATTTTTAAAATAAATAAAAAACAATTTAGTTTTACCGAGATAGAAAACACAATTAATTATTATGTTAAAAGGTGCTCTTAAAATAACATTCAGTGGGTGGTAGAGGACACTAATATCGTGATGTGTTCAATTTGAATTGCTGACACACACATACAAAACATCAGGCAACAAACACAAACAAGTTACAAAAAATATTGAAGACAATGAATGAAACAAGTGTCGTGAACGGTTGTAGTACCTGCATCTGTACTGAATTTTGGAGACTGCATTGTTAACTATTATAACCAAATTAGAAGTATGTATTTGTAGTATCAAGGCAGGTGATAAAGAAGATGTTTGATCAAAATAATAAATAATGGTGTAAGGGATTAAGGTAACTGTAATCATTTACATAATATGAAGAAGACAAAAATTATAAATTTAGACAAAAACAATAATTATTATTTGAAGGTGGATAAATTTTAAAATGTCAAAGAGGAAATTGTAGGTTAATTTTCACATAATATCTGTTGTAACATTCTCGTTGGGATCTAACTAGAAAATACGTAAAAAATTTACATATTTTCTAGTTAAAACCCAGCGAAAATGTTACATGTGATATCAAAGCCAACTTCTCAAGTTGAGAGCTAAGTCCTCAGCGACTTGAACTCTACCACCACATATAACCTCCTCTCTGAAATCTAACTAAAAAATACTTGATTTTTTTTTTTTTTAACTTATTTTCTAATTAATTCTCAGCAAGAATGTTACATCTATGGATGTAAATGCGCTGGGGTAAAGCCAACTTTTTCTACATAATGCCTGTACTATCTCCAATGATAGCAGTCAGCAAATGGTTCAATGAAATTTTTCATTGGAAGAATCTGATCACCAGCGTCTTGGTGCACCTGCTATTCCTTTTTTTGATTTACTATGTAGAGTTGATCCTGGCCACGGTTTTCTTGTGCATGTTCTGATTGGCATATGGCATTTCCATTTCCAGCCTTGACATCCACCCCATATGGACACTCACATGTCCCATGCTGAAGCAGTGCATCCTGATGAGTTGGACGAGGAATTCTACACATTCAATACTTCAAGAAACCCTGAAGTTGTTAGGATACAATATGATAGGTTAAGGAGTGTTGCATCGCGGATACAGACTGTAGTTGGAGACATAGATACTCAGGGAGAGAGATTTCAGTCTCTCTTGAGCTTGAGAGACCCGCGAGCTACTACCATATTTATCATTTTTTGTCTGATTGCTAAAATAGTTTTGTATGTCACCCCTTTCCGAATGGTAGCACTACTTGCAGGTCTGTACATGTTGCACCACCCAAGATTTCGGCACATGGTTCCTCTTGTTCCCATCAATTTCTTTAGGAGATTGCTTGCATGGGTTGATAGTATGTTGTGAGCACCTGGTCTATCCTGCAAGACATGCCCACTATCCAAGTGCGGTAAGTAAAATGCAAGTATCTGCTATTGCCTAAGTCGTTCCAAGGAAAATAAATGAAATGTTGCCCTGTCACTGGACGCATGTCATAAGGATTATTCCCCCATTAACAATAACTAGAAGGGCAATAAAATAATAATACTTTTCCCTAGACATTCAATCATAGTGTTGAAGCTTCGTACACATCATCTGATTCGATGTGCATAGAAAACAGGTCGAATTAATTGAAAGAGATGAAAACAATAATACCGGACCAGGCAGGGGCTAATAAGAAGCATAGATATATATAAGCAGGTTTTCTATATTCGGCATATATATATATATATATATATATATGCTATATAAGAAGCATATATATATGCTAATAAGAAGCATAGATATATATAAGCAGGTTTTCTATATTCGGCATATATATATATATATATATATTGAGTTGAACACACACTACATATAATATAACATACTCATATTGAAACAATTGCGGACTGCTGTGAACGAGGTTTGAAATCTCTGCCTGTTATGATATCATTGAAGATTTAAAATCGTTGGTAGAAACAAAAGTATGAATGAAATAAAAATATAGTAGGAAAGAAATATACTATGAAAGCTGTAGGAAGTAATTTGAAGACATTTGTATATCCATTAATTTCGTAAGTGAAGCAGAACTTGAATGGGTTTTACTTGCACATATTGTTCATCACGAAAAGACCGGAGTGGGGAATCTATTTGGTTCTTCAGATTTGTATAATTTATAAAGAGTTTGTTTTTTGTTTTTTCTTATTTTTATCAGTTAGATTTTCAGTCTGTCTTACAAAAACAGTGATTCAGGGTGAGTGGAAATATTATGAGAAAAGAAGAGTAAAAGAATCGTTAGGTTCCAAAAAGAGACAGTGATTAAATTCATTGTAAGTAATTTACATGTTAAGAATATCTCTAAGAGTGATTAATTTTCATGGTTTAGCTTTACGCTTCCTTACTTTAAAGATATGATTTCAATTTCAGATAGATTTTTGTAAACGACTTGGTTGATGGTAAAATTTTTATCTTTTAGAGACCAATGTTTTTATGGTAAGGCCATTGAAATAATTTGACCGCATCTGAGCGGCCTGATGTCGGCGGGTTTGGTGAGATGCAAAGAACGGGACGTTTCTTTTTTAAAAAGTCAACATGAAAACCATGATGCTTAATGATATTATGAAGTTTTCGATGGGTCATATGTTTGAGTCCTCCAAATATATTACTAGCAATATATATCAAGTATATTTATCTCCACATTAATGATGAAGATCTTAACTTAAGAATGACTAACATTAGAACAGTAATGCATTTCAATATAATTTAATTTTTTTTCTTGAAGGATATACAAGATAAAAGTGTTCAATATGGATTTTTATATTTTTTAAGAATATTAAACACATTTTAATTTTAAAAAATTATTAAATTATATGTATTTTAAATATTAATGTGAAATATAATCATGTTTAAATTTAAGGTGAAATTATAATTAAGAATTAAAATTTTATAATAAGATTATAATCTACTTAATTATACTCAAATTTGATATGAAATTATGATTAAAAATTAAAAATTTATATGAAAATTATATCTTTTTTATTTAATTTTGTGATATATAAACCTATAAATATAAAATACAAAATATATAAATGAATTATTTTCTTTTTAAAATCAACATTAAATTTGAATAAAGCTTTGAATTGTACCATACTTCTTTCTTAATTTATATAGACTATATAATTAAATCATTTTTAAATTAAAATATTAATTATAATAATTATTCAAGTCATATCCAAATATATTAACTATAATCTTATAATTAAACAAGACTTCTCCTTATTCTTTACTTTTTTCTCGAATCTACACAAACTAAAATATTACTTAGAAGAGATCGGGTTTATAAATTCCAATTTTCATAAATATCCCATTCTATTTTACTATATATTGATTTGCTCTAAACACTTTATTGACCTAAAAATAATAAAGTCAACTCTTCAAACTAAGTATTGTTATGTTTGTTAAACACCTTATTGGCCTAGGAAAAAAAATTAAACCAACTCTTTAAACATTTTGCAACAAGTATGATTAAAATTTAAATGTACTAAAATTTCATAATTACACAAATCCTATTAATAACAAACATTTAGAAATAATTCACCCTTTAAAATAATAAACATATATAAATATATTTATTATAAATTAATATAAATTTTAAAGATATTAATTTTTTAAAAAAATATATTATCAATTTAAAAAAAACTGTAAAATTATATATAAAATAAAAAACACATTTTTTTTAAAAAGATGATAAATTTATCATCATTATTAAATAATTTTAGTTATCTCACAAAACATGATCAATCACCTCACATTAATTATATAGTAAAATTCATAAATCAATAATCCAAAAACGTTTTAGGAAAAAGAATATTATAATTATATTATCTAAAATAGTTAAATATGAAATATATTTTATTTTAAAATCCATATTATATAATAATTTTGAACATAGATATATAAAATTTTAAATGTTTGAGAGTAAAAATAATACATTGAAATTTTAATAGAAACACAGTTTAACCTTTATAAAACTATTTAAATAACATTTATAAATTTAATATTTTTATGTTTATGTTTTTTTAATATTTTGTTCACGATTCATTACATAATTATTAGAAAATTTTCAATTTTAAGTTTAAATTTATTATAATGATTTATATAATTTTATAAATAAAAGATTATTCATCATTAAAAAAAACTTAAATGTGGTTTTTTCAAAGTACTTAAACTTTAAAAAAAATCTTTTGATTTATAAAATTTGGGAAAAATCTATATGTGAATGTATTAAATTTAATTAAAAATTACTTATTAATAATATATAATATTATTTATCGATTCTATAAATTGGCTCTTGAGGGAGCGATGGAGAGAGGGAGGTTGAAGAAAAAATAAAAAAGTTAATTTTTTCGTTTGGTCTAGGATGTAGACAGCCCAAAGTAGGAGCTTAAGTTTTGGTCTTAGATGTGCATCTTACAAAAAACTGGATTGGTTTATCATCCAAGCCAGGTTCAAAAGAGGTGGAGGAACAACATCAATCTAACTCAGGGATGATACTGGAGGCTCGAGCAGGTGGACATCTCCCACTTGATGATCAAGTTGGCAGGAGTTGCTCATTATCTTCAAAATCAGCCCCAACCTAAGATGGGTCACTGTTACCTATTCGGGAAGGAACTGAGAACAAAAGCCCTTTTAATAGGGAGATTATGAAAGTTAACGAAGATAGAGAATTCATCTAGGAGACTATGAAGCTCACTCAAGCCATTCCTTGCTTGGAGTTGTAAGATCTGATTGACAAGTTGGCAGGTAAATGGCCAGTTATTGGGGAAATCGATGCATGTATAGCTACACACTAGGGTAAGAATCTTGAGATTAAATTTTCACCCAAAGTGTTTTTCTTTGTGATTTCACCAAATAAAGATAGTCATAATGTGGTTCTCTGAAAACCCTTTTGGGCTCTTTATAGGGTGGGTCTCTGGCTTCAACCTTGGAAGCCAAACTTTGATGCAACCTCAAAACACCCGAGCAATGTTGTCACTTGGGTCAGGTTTTATGGTCTTCTAATTGAATATTGGAGTAAGGAATGTCTCACTACTTTGGCAAACATATTGGGCTCTTATGTTGAAATTGATCTAAAAATAGAGGAAGGTTGCTTAGCATCCTATGCTAGGGTTAGGATTTTGCTAAACCTTTTAGAAGTTATTCTAGAAAAAAAATGATTAAGTCCCATTGTCGTGTTTGGATTCAACTAGTTGACATCTAGAATATCCCCTTATGATGTTTCAAGTGCAAAAAATATGGTCATATTTGAAAACATTTTACAGGTAACGGTACTCAAAATCCTTCAACCTCCTTCTGTCATATAAGGCATTCAGGGCCATCTTCTTCCTTAGACTTTTGTGGGATAAACTCAGGTATCTTCTAGTCCAAAATGAATCTAGATCTAGGGAAAAATAAATGAAATTTGGCCTCATCAATTTTAGCTAAAGAGATGCCATCCTCCTCACACCTACAAAAGGAGGTCTCACCTCTCTTCTAGCATCCCCCTATGTAGAACACTCATCTTCCAATAATTAAAGGGTGAATATTCCATAGATGAAAGTGCTACTAGAAAAACTAAGCTAGGCAGATTTTATTTCCCCAAACACATTGGTCAAAGGATGTGATTTTATCTTAGAGCAATCTCAAGCCATTAAAGATTTTATTCAGCACTTGAAAGGAAACCTAGAAAAATAAAATGTCTCTCCTAACAAGGATTGCCCAGATCAAGCAGATAACCTAATGATTGAAGTTATACAAAGTGAATCAGATTCTAAAAAAGAACTTTTATCTAGAGAATGTTTGACCATTGTAAAGAGGCAAAAGTATTAGTTGAATATTGATTTTGGTATAGGTCTAAAATGGGGTAGGAAAGACAAGCACGTTGTAGCGGTGGATCAAGTCTCATGTGGTAAATAAGGTATTTTGACTAACTCATTTAATTTTGAAATATGGGAGGTGAAAGTCCTCCCACAGTCACCATGAAAATTATTTCTTAGAATGCTAGGGGATTTAATGCCCCTAACAAATGGAATTTAGTTAAATGCCTCCTCTCTTTTAAATGACTTGATGTAGCATTGATCTAATAAACCAAATTAAGTGTGGAAGAATCCCTCTCCTTGATGTGTCTTGGGTGGAAAAGATGGAAAGGTTCATATGATGAAGCTACTGGGGCATCAAGATGTCTTGCTATTTTTTGGTTACCCTATAAAGTTAAAGTTGAAATGGTTGAATTTGGTCCTCACTGGCAATTCTGTAAAATATCTTATATGTATTATGATGTGAGTTGTTTCTTATATAATGTTTATTATCCTAACAATTATACTACCAAATTATAGTTGTGAGCAAAACTCAATGACATTTTTGCTTGTTTTGTGAATGCTAAGATTACCCTCGATGGGGATTTCAATGCCATCTTTCATCATTTAGAAAAGATTTTGAGTAAATGGATGGGGTCTTTAGGGAATCACTATTTTACTCATTTTATTACTAGCAATGATCTTTTAGATTTACCACCCAAAGGAGGTTTTTTCACTTGAAATAATAAAATATGTGGAGATAAAAGCATTTGGGAATGCTTGGATAGATTTCTTATCTCAAACTCAAGGATGTCCCAAAATTGGTTGACCGAATCTTTCATCATTTCCTTTACTGGCTCTCGTCATTTTCCTATTGTTCTTTCTATCATTGTGGATAAATACCCTCCACATTTCTGCTTCCAATGGGAAAAGATGTGGCTTAGGGATTGATCTATTTTTGGGATAGTGGAAAACTGGTGGAAGCAATGTCATATAAATTCTCATTCTCTCAGTTTTGGATAGCCCAAAAACATTAATTTATCAAAGGTCAACTAAAAGAGTGGAATATCAATTGTTTGAAAAATAGTTTTAAGGAAAAGGTTAGAGTGGAAGTGGATTTGGATAATCTAAGTCGCTCTATTTTCCAAGATGGCATAGATCAAGCCTCCTATAGGAAAGAAAAAGTGCTGCTAGTAGAGTATGATGAATCACTTTTGAAGGATGAAATCTTTTATAGGAAAAAAATCCAAGACAAAGTCGTTAAAAGAAGGTGATAATAATTTGGCCTTTTTTGACAAATCGGTCATGATCAAAAGAAATTTCACTCATATTTCTCAAATATGTGCATCAGATATAAATCTTTTGACCAATGTTATTGAAATCAAAATGAGGCTATTAGTTTTTTCCCTGATCTTCTCAATAATGCTAAATTCTTTGATCTCCAAGCTCAGAACCATAACTTCACTTTCATACCCATGTTGGTTTCTCCTTTAAAAAATGAAAATATTTTGGCCCCCTTCTCTCTCCATGAAGTTAGAAATGTTTTTTTTTTTTGCAATGGAAAAGGATAAGGCCCCTGGTCTTGATGGATTTCTAGCTGGTTTCTTCCAGACCTTTTGGGATATTGTGGGAGTGGATGTCCTTCAGATGGTGGAAGAATCTTGGAAAAGATCTAAAGTCTTTGTTGATCTGAATGTTACTTTATATCCCTCTTTCCTAATGGAGATTCTCAATATTATTTTGGGAACTTCAGACCCATCTCCTTATAAAAAATGATTCATAAGATTATTGCAAAAGCTATGTATTTAAGACTCATGAATTTAATAGAGTTATTGATATCAGAGCAGCAGGTGGGGTTCATCCCAGGTAGGAATATTCAGGAAGGTGTTATTATTGCTCATGATATTATTCACTCCCTATCAGTCTCTCATCAGAAAGGCATGTTGTTGAAATTAGATATCATTAAAGCGTATGATAAATTTAATTGTTGATTCCTCCTTAAAGTTTTGGAAAATTTTGGCTTCTGAAAAAAATGGTATAACTAGATTTTTAGATATATTTTCAATCCTAAATTTTCCATTATGGGGAATGACAGTCTAGTTGGCTTCTTTTAGGCTTCTAGAGGTCTTCGTCAAGGTGATCCTTTATCTCCATTCTCTTCATTTTAGTGGTTGTTGTTTTAGGTAGAGCTATTTTTAAGGCTAAGGAGGGTGATCTGCTACATGGAATTCAAGTGTCCACTGGTTTGGTAAATTTAACTCATCAATAATTTATGGATGATACCTTCTTTTTTGGCCAAGCCTCAGTTAGGGAAGTGCAAGTCTTTAAGGATATCCTCTCTAGTTATGAATCAGCTTCTGATTAGATGGTGAGCACAAGAAAATTTGATATCTTTTTCTTAAATTGTTCCAAGTAGATTCAACAAGTGATTTCTCTTTTTTTAGGTTTTAATACCAACAAACTACCATCTAAATATTTGGGAGTTCCATTTTTCTTTGGTAACTCATGCTCAGTTCATTGGGAGAGTTTGGTTTAATCATTTAAGAACCATCTAGCTTCTTGGTAAGGTAAATGTCTTACTCTAGCAGGATGTATTTCCCTCATTAAATCAGTTTTAAGTGCGCTATCCATTTATTACCTCTTGGTACTTTATCCTCTATGCCATATCATTAATGAGCTTAATAAAATTATGAAGAACTTCTTATGAAAAGGAATGCATAATAAAAAGAAGATCCCATTGATGAAATGGGAAAGAGTCTATAAAAATAAGAGAATGGGTGGAGCTGGAGTCAAATATTTAAACCTTCAGAATCGAGCGTTGGGTGTAAAACTAGTTTGGATTATGGTGTCCAAACTAGAGGCATTATGGGTTAAGGTGTTGAATAGTAAATATCTTGCTTTGGATGATCCCTAGAGGATAATTTATATAGCAAATCCTCCTCAAAGCTCATAGCTCTAGAATTTTCTTCTTAAGTATAGATCCATTATTGTGAATCATGTCTCTTAGACTATTAATAATGACAGGACTACAATTTTTTTGGAGGACTCTTGGAATGGCCATGAACCTCTTGTTAAGAATCAGTCATTAAGGATGATAAGTGTATTCCTTATTTAGCTTAGGGCTCTTTAGTTGCAGAGTATATTGTTCTTTAGAATGATTTCAGTCAAAACACTTGGGTGTGGAAAGATTTTGAGGGGTTGGGAACTCCTGCTAATCAAGTGGTTAGTCTCACAAATTGTTTGAAATTGAGCAAAAGTTTCCCCATTGAGGAAGCCAACTCCCTCCATTGGATTGGAGCCTAGATCTTGGTTATCAAATGGCAGATGCTATAGATGATTTGATGGCTTTGGCATGTTATCTTTGCTGGGATAAATATGATGTGTAAAAAGGTGGGGCCTTTATTTGGCTCACGATGCAAGATCCTATCTTGGGCCAAGATAGAATCTCAAAGATGGGTGTTTATAGCTCATCATGGTGTGTCCTCTGCAAAGCTAACAAAGAAACTATGAACCATTAATTTTCTCATGTCCTCTTATGATTTGATGTTGGCATTGACTTTGTGATAAATTAGAATGGTCCTAGGCTTAGCCCCCGTTATTTTTGGTTGCATTATCCTCGTGGTCAATTGGTGATGTCAAAAACTCCCTTTTTGTCTTGTGGCATGCTAGTCCTATTGTATTGATTTGGTCTCTTTGGAAGGAGATAAATTCATGCATATTCAAAGGTAAAGATTAGCCTCTTTCTAGGATTCTTAGAGATATTACGGTGTCAATTTTGGAAGTCATTTATTCACAGATCAAGAGATGTAAAGGACATCTTTCCAATTGGGATATGAGATGTTCAAGAAATGGAACCTGATCTCTATACCCCCATTAATGGGTCAATTGTTATTGGTAAGAAAGAAAGGCTAAGAAATAAAAATTGGGCCCCTCCTGTGGATTGGTTTAAGCTTAATATCGATGGAGCATATTTTTGAAACCTACGTGCATCAAGGATGTGATGTATTATTCAAGATTTTTGTGGATCCCTGATTCAAGCCATATCTAGGAAGATTCAGGATGGTTCTAATAATAAAGAGAAAGCCCAAGCACTTGCAAACATTATCGAATTGGCCATCCAATGTGCTATACCAAAGTTGATTGTTGAAGATGATTCTCAAGTGGTCATTTCAGCATTGGAAAAGAAGGAGGCTACCTCTTGGAATCTAGAGAATATTTGGAAGAATACTTAGAGGAATCTAGAGGCCTTTTCTTTGATTGAGTGTAAACACTATTATTGGGAGGCTAATTCAGCTGTGAATTTCTTGGTGAACTACAAAATTGATCAACTAAAATTCTATCACGTGGACAATGTGAGGAATGCTTGGGAATATTTTCCATCTACCTCGATGATCTATTTCAACTAAATTCTCTCTCTAGTTTCTAATTTTGTATTACTTTACTTATAAAGCAATTACAGAATCACCTAGTTATTTTTTATGGGTGTAATTATAATAGAGTAGGAATCAACTAAATCTTGTGGGTTGGTCATCCTAGCATCATCTTTTCATCATTACACAAAATACTTTACATTGGATGCAATAATTAGGTGGTAGATTTACATTTATGAAGAAAGGTGGGATCAATTGGCAAGACTAGTAATCACTTGAGGCATGAGGGAGTTCCAAGGCTTCCCTCACACCTCGTTATGTCTCCTACCCTCTTAGTCCTTATCAACATTCATTACATTTATGTTCACAAATTACCCTTGATTGTGTGCTATGTTTGAGGTCAGTTGTGCGAAGAATGGATAATGTGAGTAAGATTGCATTGGTGACTGCATGTGTATATAGAGCCAATGAAGCTTGTGAAATGGATTTTGATGGCCAAATATCATGAGCACATCTCAAACACATCTTTTGGATGTCGACTAAAGAAATGTTTGGTGTTATAGTGGATATTATCAATCAATATTTTCTTGGGAAGGGTGTTTGAATCAGGGTTAATTCTAAAATGGCAACAATTTTTATGTTGAATCTTATGTTCTTGGTGTCTGACTTAAAAGTGGTGTTGAAGTTGATGGAGCTCTGTGTGTGTTGAGTGTTTCGCACTAGTTTAGTTAAGAAGATTCTGCTTCATGATTTAACCCCACTCCCAGATTTACCATTTTTTAGGTGGGATAATTAAGGGTTGTCCCAGCTTCTACTTTTAGGGCATTTGAGATGAGGTTCATGATTCTCTTGGGTTTTGTGGAAGATTTACAAAAGAAGGCATATTCGTCACACATGAAGATTGGTAAATTTATACCTATCTTTGATGATGCAACTCAAATGTCAAATTCTATAGATGGCATAGTTGAAGGCATATCATCATGATTAATGACATGAGGAGGTGGTAAGAAAATTGGTAAAATGGGTTCTCCATTGTAAGGTCGTGGTGCCTCTATGGTATAATAAAGCTTTGGTGGAGAAATCAAATCCATACACCCCTGTGGGCATCAATCCCCCATTGGCATATTCGTCTAATGCTAATGCTCTGAAAAAACATGCAATAGGTGAAGTTGAAAAAAATTGCGGAAGAGCCAGATGGGAAATAATCCACCTGTTTGACACAGATGATGAGGTTCGTGCTAATTTAAGCTTCTAACATTGATTCTTATCCAATCTTGTTCCTTTCTGGTTTTTTGGTGGTCAGTTCATAATGTTTGGGTTCTCTGTTGTCTTTTGTGTTGCACCCTTGTTTTTTAAGGGTTTTTTGCTTATTGTCGTTAATGGTGGTAGTTTTTCTTTCTGATTTGTCGATTAACCTTTGGGTTATTTTTTATAAATCTTAAATTTGTGGTCTAGGTCCCAATACAAACCTCGTATCTATATAAAAATATATATAATATCATTTATCTTTAACATCAAAAGGATATATATTAATAATGAATTAATATCATTTATTGAAACTTTTAGCAATTGTATGATTTTAGTTTTACATGGTTAATATTAATATTAAAGAGATTTTAAAATTAAAGGAAAAGAATTGAAACAATGGAAATAATATTTATAATTTTGATTAAAATTTAAATTAATTAATGATATTAAAGTTAGATTTATTTTTATTATTTTAAATATTTTTGATTAGTTATATTTTGGTGAATGATATAATATTTGTGTTATATTATTATTTATATTATTTAAATTATAATAATTTATTAAATATATGATTAATATTGATATTTAAAATTTATTTATTTGAAACAATAAAAAATATCATTTTTTAGGTAGTTATTGGATTTGTTAAATATTAAATTAATTAATGGTTTATTCAATTTTTATATAAAATTAGTAATTGGTAGTAGATGGCTTCAATCTAGGTATTGATTCAAAACAATATTTCCACAATATAAAAAATTATTCAAACTATGTTGTGTTCTTAAGATATCATAGTTTTTCAATTTTCTTCTCAAAACAAGAGGGACAACTCTTGTACAATAGTCAAATGGGTGTCAAATTAAGACTAACCATAGGTACTTCACTTTTGGCCAGAGTTTCAACCAGTCTAGGATATAATCGGGGACCCAGATTTTCAAGTGATTATCTATCACAAGTATTAAATTTATCAATAATAGCTATAACTAATCGAAGAATACCAACGATCGACCACAACCAACCCAATAATACCACACTGAGATTTGAATTTAGATGCTGCTTGAAACAACTAAGTTACTTTACAAACTCACTCACATCTCATCAGTGGCATGTCATACTATTAGATGCCTTCATTCCCTAATATTATTTTAGGCTTATCTTATTAACATAACTAGTATACACATTAAAAAGATGGTATTTTCATAGTCTATACTTATTTGATAAAGTTTTTTGGAAAATAATGTATAAAACTTTTTTAGTCAATGTCTCAAATCACTTTCTATAAACCAACTTCAAGATAGTTTTATTTTCAACTTCTAAATAAGTTTTGCCTTTAGGTATATTTTCCCCATAAAGGGCATTAATTAAGGAGAGAATATTTCTACAATCTTTATGTATTTGATAAAGATTTATAGAAAAAACCGTGTATAACTTTTTTAGGCAACATTTTCAATCACATTCTATGAACCACAATTAGGATAGTTTGATTCTCAACTTCTCAAGAAGTTTCGCCTTTAGGTATAATTCCATTCCGTGAAGGGCATCAATTAAAGAGATAACATTTCTACAATCCATACATATTTGACCCAAAAAAAATGAAAAAAAACTGTGTAAAACTTTTTGTTATTGTTTCAACTTTTGAAGTATAGATATCTTAAATACATCTAACTGAAAAATGTCAAGAAATATCAACATCGAACCTCCTATCATAAATTTGTAGCATACTACATTGATTATCAACTACATTACTTTCCTATAAATTTCACACTAATTATTGAGAAATGAATTCAATTTAATTATATCTTAATGTCACACTTCAAAAGAATATTTTTGAATAAAATTATAGATCCAAACATAACCATATATCTAAAATGTTATTATTTTTTCCATTACAAATTTCAAACAATAATTTTTAAAAACTATAGAATAATTTACTTAAAATAATAATTGAAAAATTATATAATTATTAAATGGATATCAAATATAAAATTTCACCACCAATTTAAAATAAATTGAAAAAAAAAAAAACTTATTATTTATATATATAAATAATTTATTTTTTAAAATATAAATAAATATGTATTTTGATAAAATAAAATATCAAGTAGATTTAATTATTTGAAACTTTCAGTCTATAATATGAATAAAAAACTTTGAAAAAACTATTATGGAGTTTAAAAACATTAACGAATATGGACTCAGTCTTAAATTTTTAAATAACAAGGGAAATGGAATCAACGCATGGGCACATATAATATTCATTTAAGTGAAAATAAAAATAATTTCCAGGGGGGTTACTTATCTAACTTCGGTCTATATAATTAAACCATTGATGAAATCTATAGTACTAAATTTGACTGTCAGTATTCACGAGAGTTTTTAATTCACCACTGTAAATTTCATACTTTGAAAGAATAAAATATTAAAATAATATATATGTTTCTTCAAAATTCTTTTCAAGTTCACTTAAAACTTCACCGAAAATCAAATTAAGTTTTTACGAAAAGAAGAAGAAGATTGTATTGAAGTAAAATAAAAAAATAAATACTGCCATCTGACCATCAAATTTATCCAATAGCTCGCTACCATTAAATTCCACACCTTAATTCAATGCTTCATACAAAGAAAAACATTACCAATGCTCGAACTAACCAACCTTCTTTTGAGGGTTTCACAAGGGTTTGGCAAGTGGAGAAGCAATGAATCAGTGTTCGATTCCTTCCCCTTGCCTTTAACTCGAACACATTAAAGGAGTTTGTCTCATTCGTCCAGACATCAGACCGACAAACCCGTGACCACCACTGCTACTCCACACAACGATCCTTTAATGTCAAATACAAACTCAGAGAGGTTCCTTTGTGCCACCTGTAAAGAGATAATTTTAATAACATTCTGTTCTGTGGGATTTTGTCATCTCAATCCGATCCAACCGGCCAACTGCGAAGGATTCACAATGCCACGAATGTGCACGTCATCGAAGCGGAGGAAATCGGTGGTCAGAATAGTGTAGAGCCCTTCCTTTTCCTTTTCCTTTTCTCTGACATTTTCGTCGCCTTCAAGGAGTTTTGGCAGGGCGGCGGAGTTTTCACTTGGTGTTCTGTTGGACTCCTGCAGCGGCCATGGTTTCCCCAACACTGTCCCGCGGGAGAGGTACTCCCTCGCCATAAAACAAGCCAGCCGCCAGTTAACCACTTTGGATTGCTGGGGCGGCAATTTGGGAAGGGGGTTTTCATGTGCGTTAGAGGTAAGGAGATCGATCCCCGCCCGCAGCAATGGGTTTCTCCAACCGGATCCTTTCCTTTGCTCAAGGGAGGACGACGTGCAGTTTGAGCTGCCATTGTTATTAGCAATCTCTTGAACCTTGTATAGCCTCATCTTCTTCAGCGTTGTGCTTCGTCTGTCGTCTTGCACAGAGGGTTTACGTTTTCTACAATCGTCCAATTCCTTTTGCTGATGCTGTTGCGGCTGCGGCTGAGGCTGCGGCGGCTGCATAAATTTGTCCATGGCCGATCGAAGGGGGCAAATCAGGGTTTGGCGTGGTCCGAACGCGAGACGTTGAAAATCGCTTAATCTGATTCCAAGGGCCCAAATACTTTCGGAAAGGGGGAGACACTATCTTCTTTAGCTCTATTCCCGACCCCCACCTGACCCTGTTGTATATAAGGATGTTTTAAAAGAGTCCAAAACAATAAATATCTAGTACTATTAACTGTAGAAAAAGTGTCATTGGAATGATGGTGAAGTTAGTGTCACAATATTGAAAGGTGTATATCTCTACGGACATATGAATGCGATTTGGACCGTGTATTTCATCTAATAAAAAATGTTGGTTAATATGTTGTTTTTCGATTACTTTTATTGTTAAGAATTTTTAACCATTGTAATGTTTTAAAAAAAGTTTAGATTATAGAGTGAAAAAGTCCAAAGCAACTTTTCTTTGTTTCATATGTGTTTATTTTTTTTTTGGGACATATGAATGTGATTTGGATTGTATATTTCATCTAATAAAAAATGTTGTTTAATTTATTGTTTTTAGATTAATTTTATTGCCCAGAATTTTTTACCATTGTAATGTTCTAAAAAAATTGGATTATAGAATGAAAAAGTCCAAAGCCACTTTTCCTGGCTTCATATGTATTTACTCTTTAAAATGTTCTATTATTATCTTTTAAATGTCTTATTGACTTAAAGAAAATATATTGTAATTTGAGTATATTTTTAATATTGTTAATTTCTAAAAAATTATTATTATTTATTTAGACCATAAATTTAATGAAAAATATATTAATATTATTAAAATTAGATTTTATTTAGTGTATGTTACCTATAATTTAGTTGAGCGTATTAGTTTCTTCTCCTAAATATATTTTTCTTCAACTTCATATGATTTTTTCCATTCAATCTATATCCTTCACCTACCTAAATTTATTGACCATTGCCCATGTTATGCTTGGTTTGACTCCGATTGTAAGAATATTCGTTAGCTAACCAATGTTGGAGTGGGCTTTCTAGTACTTCTCTCTCTCTCTCTCTCTCTCTCTCTCTCTCTCTCTCTCTCTCTCTCTCTCTCTTTGGGAGTGGGTGGGGCGGGACGGGAGGGGGCGCGGGTGGGCGTGGAGTTTTTTTCCACTGGGTTTTCTCCTTTTACTCCATTTATTGAGAGTTGCATTGTACATGGGTATCTCATTAGGCCTTGTTGTCAGGTTCCATCTTTTCTTTTCTGCCCACCTAAGCTACACTTATAGGGGGGGTTGGTGTAGGATATTCCTTATTCCATTTACTTATTAAATGAATAATTTATACACTGGTAGCTTTTGCTTAAAATTATCTGCTCTGCACTACTTTGGTTAATTACAATAGCATGGTGAAGAGGAATATAAAGGAGTAGGGAGAGTTAGCTCACTAGAGAACTCATAGTTAGACTAAGTGTAACTCACTGTGGAACTCATAAGAGAACTCACAGTGGCATTCAGTTCAACTCTAGGTGGAACTCTAGCTAGAAATGACCCTCTCACCCACTTAACCTCTTATCACACCTAAGTAAGCTAAAAATACAAGTGTAGGAATTATCCATTTAATAAGTAAATAGAATAATGAATATCCTACACCAACTCCCCCTTTAAGTGTAGCTTAGGTGGGTGGAAAATAAAATATGGGTCCCAACAATAAGGCCTAATGAGGTACCCATGTACAATGAAACTATCAATAAGTGGAGTAAAAAGAGAAACCCAGTGGGAAAAAATTCCCCCTTTAAAGATAGATAATGAAAATAAGTACTAGAAAGCCCACTCCAATACCCCCTTAAGCATAGCTTAGGTAGGCTATAAAATTGGGTCCTAGCAACAAAACCTGATGAGGTAGCCAAATACATAGCGATGATCTGAGTATCCTAAAAAATATGAAGGATGTGTGCCTCCAAAAAGAATAGAGAGAATGTATGCATAGAATGTCACATGCCGAATGTTGTAGTAGGTTTCTCTATAACAAACGTTGTCTCTTCCTTTCAGAAATAGAAACCACTAGCTATCAAACAATCGAATTCCCACTCAAGTGAAATGCATGTATGAATCAAGATGTATATCTCTAGATAATGCTCAAATTTATCCATACTAATGCTCAAATGTGCAAAAATATGATAAGATATCACAGGACTAACTATAAAAGATGACAATGAAAAAGCATACAATGAAGGGGAGAGAACTAGAGAAGAAGATAGACATGGAAAATTCATTGAAAGAATATCCATGGGAATAGGAGAGCAAGACTTAACAACTGTCAAAACTAAATACTGATCTACAAATAAAACACTCAGATTTGTAAAATAAAAGTCCACAAGAACATATGAGTCATCAATAATCTCAATGTGTATACTCTCACTGAAATCAGTAAAGTCCTAAAAAATGCAAGTCTATGAAGGTTCTGAAAGAGAAATAATCTGCACATGAACATATGTGAAATCTATAATGTGAAAATAAAGGTCTAACAAAATCTTGTTCTATAGTGGGGACTCAACGGATTAAAGAGAACTATTCATCATGGATATATCATCATAAGAAATGAAAGCATGAGGAGATAGTACAATAATCTCAGAAGAAACAATAGTAAGCAGAGGAGGAGGTGTGACATAAATAACAATAGGATCATTGAAAAGACTTTGTAGTATGCTCTAAATAGTGCATGAAAAGTGTGTATATTCCACATGGAAATGAAGATCCATGGAAACTTGTAGTAATAGAGTGGAAAAACCCTTGTCATAAGTATCAACCCACTTATTCAACAATATAGTATCAATGGATTCAGGAATCTATCCATATAGAAATAGAATACGATTTTTTTACGTGAGCAAGTGTTCCATGTAAGTACACCATGAAGCTTGATTATCCTTCCCAAAAAGGATCACTATAGAAAAAATGAATCTCCTCGTCTGGAAACTCTCTAATGGGGTCAACATGATCAAGAGAATATACCAAAGAAGTACACAACTGCATAAAATACTCTACAATAAACCCCTGAAGTACACTCATGAAAGGGATGTCAGGCACAACCAAGAAAGCGTCAAAGTGAGTAATCAGTGTTAGAGTAAGGTAAAACAATGGTGCACACTCTAGAAATAGACTTTTGATTGGGCCAAAAAAGTGTCCATATAGATAAGAGCAATCAATACATGATGTACATTGTAAAAAGTAGCAGGGCCCATAACCCCCATAAATATGACACTTTATAACTTTAGTGCATTTTATTAAAAAAAATAGACCAATGGAAAGAGGATGAAAAAACATGCATTTTTGCAAAAATTTATACTCGATTCTAAGTTACCAATCAAAAGTTATAGAAAAATATGTTTTCCATCATTAATGCCCTATTTAATTAAATTACACTTAAATTTTAAATATTCATCAGGTTCAAACACAAAACATGCCATGTAACCACCCATTGGAATCGATACTGAACCACGAACATTCTAACATCAACAAATGTTAAAAAACACATGCCCAATCACCTTTGCATGGAATTTTCTAAAAAAGCTTCTTACAAGGAGTTTTTAATTAAAAAATCATGCAAAGCTATTTTAAAAATAAATAAAACATGATTTAATTCATTTAGGGCAGTATTTAGTGTTTTATATGATTCAATGCCCCTCATGGAGTACAAAGGCATATGGTGAGTGCTCATCTCAGCCCAAGAAAGGAACCAACAGGCAGAAAAGGGTTTTACAGAAGCCTCCAAGAACACTTACTAATATACCAGCAAGGGGAGGTCTTGATAATGTTCCTGTAAGTACATTGAGAAGGAGAGTGCCACTCAGATACCCTAAACATGTGAGAGAGTACCAGAGAAGAAAGAGAATCACACTATTGATGTTGATTCTACGCCTTGAGGAACAATTTTGTATTCTTTATTCCTCCCTTTGTTTTTTCATTCTTTATTCTTGTAGGGAAAGTTGTAATCGGATTACTAGCTATCAAGTCATTCTGAGTTCAGGTCGGCGAATGATTTGTTGAATAAAGGAACAAAATTATTGCACATAAAGACAAAATTTGTTTACACTTAGGAAGAATATCCTCCCACAAGCTCAACTACATCAAATCTATAGTCGAGCATATCAAATTTCATCATCACATGGATAACCAAATTACCAGAATCATTACCTCGTAGAGCATGAATGTCTCCAGGCATATGTAAAGACATCTTCTAGATGGGGCATCTTTAAGGAATGTTTTGACTGAGAAGATTTTGTATAAGTGGACATGTCCTCTCTATGGGGGCCTTATAATTTTCAAGAATTCTTGCTATGTATTTGTTGTTGTCTCTAAGGTGATTGCCTTGTACATTCATTAGCAAACTCTGAAATTATTTATGCATATGTCTCCCCTGTTTAAGAGTGAATCTACTATGTTTTTCACCATGTTAGCATTTTGAACATTGATGTATATTTATTTACTTTCAAGTTACTATAAATTATTTGTGATTTCTACTCTTTCTTGTTAGTGAAGTGCAATAGCACATTCTCCATGCATTGTTGATTGGGTATCAAGTTTTATTCTCTTAATGGTAGTCATTCTTGGCATGAACTTTGATTATAACTTCCTTTCTACATTGTGATTCAGGAATGTTTTATTGATAATCATTTAAGGATATCATTGATTTATGGAATTGACAAGAGAAGGTTCTTGAGACTTTACTTGTAGTATATGCTTTGAAGATTTCAAGGGTCATTTTAATGCTTGCATTGAATTGGTGTCAATGAATACAAATCATTCTCGATATTTTTATTTATCTTGTCTCTCGATCTTTTTCATCCTATAATGAATGAAAACATGGCAGTTGAAGGAATTCCTAGTGTTAAAAGTCACCACAGTTCTTTTAAATATACCTAACTCGTGCAACCTATCGTACCCCTTGTAAGTAATACATTTTGTTGAATATTTTAAGTGTTATTTGCTTATAGATGCATGAATATTGTAGATTTAGAATGTCTTTGTCATTGATCTTTGAAGATTAGAATTGAAATTTTCCATTTGGCTCTTAGTTATCAACAATCTCTACAAAAATGAAGATTAGAATCACGTTATATCTATCTTTAGTAGCTTGTATTTGATTTAAAATCATTTGCTCAATCTATGTGACAATGCTTTTCTACTGGATTGTAGAAGTTTGGTTATGTTTTGATTAGATTTGTATGCATGCCAATAATTCTCTGGAGATTTAACTATAGTATCCATCCTTGTGAGTACCCCATAGATCCTCTCACCTTGGTTTAGGTAGAGCTATAAGTAGTAGGGAACTAACCATACCTTTTGTTAGTGCCTTCTAGCCATTATCTATGTTCGATCCATCCAAATGTTAAACCCTTCCCTGAATCTAAAGACTTAACTGAGTTTTATTATCTTTGTTTACCATCTTTTCAAATATGCAAGGCTGAAATCTAGAGGTGTACAACTGCAATCCAACACCCAACTGGTGTAATTATTGGGGACAAGATCCTTGGAACCTATGTTGCCATAGAATCTTGTAGAGAACTATTATTTGTTCATGTTTTAAAGTTCTCTATCTAAAGATTTTTAATGATTTGCTCTTTTGAATGAAAATATAAATCTTCTAGTTTCTTGTTTATCTCATCACTGATTACAAGAAAGTGTAGTTTCAGAGTGCATCACCATATGTTTGTGATCTATTCTATCCTAAAAGATTTCTTCTAGTGGCAAATCTGATGTTTTATCTAGTTTTGAAAGTTCAGTGCCCACTTTAAATTATTAAGTTTTGAGTGTTTTCTTATTTGAAAAACTTGAAGGACCAAGATCTTCCTTTAAAGGTGATTCATCAAAGAAAATTGTCTCTGAGTTAAGTGTTCATCATCAAAGAAGGAAACAAGTTTGGAATCAAATTGAAGGACACACTTCTAGAAGAAAGGAGTGTATGGAACATCATAATTATGTTATGCCTAAAATTATTTTTGTTGAAATTTCTTTTGTTGAAGATTATCAAGTTCTCTTAATAACCCAGAGTCTTATAGTCTTGTTTATTACCTAACATCTTCTCAACAAGTTGAATCTCCTCCTCATTTTGGTCCCCCAAGTTCACCTCACTCATGCCCTCACGACCCTTTATTACATGATTTTAAGCCCACCATAAAACCAATCATGAGGCATAGTGATCAGGAAGAAAATAAACATCCTACATTTAGGATTTCTAGATTTAGACCAATTAAATTTAATTAAATAGAGGGTTACCCCAATGAAGTTCTAAATGAGGTAAGCAATTGACTCCCTAAGTTTCAGGGGAATAATGCAATGACTAAAAAATAATATTTGAGGGATTTTCTCATTATAATTGAAGACTATGAGGTTGAGCATGAAGATGTTTGTACTAAAATTTTTCTTCCCACACTAGAAGAAGATGCATATGAATGGTTCAACTCTCTTCCATGTGAATGCATAGTTTCATGGGAATACATAAAGAATGTCTTTAAATTACAATATGGTGATGGAATTGATCCTTGGTTTCTTCTAGTAGAATTTAAAAACATAAATAAAAATAAAAATGAATGTGTGTAGGAATTTAATTCAAGGTTTAATAAGACTATGATGAGATTGACTAATAATATCAGGGTAATTGAAGCTGCTTGTTTGATTAAATATTGTGATGCATTTTATAAGAAGGTAGCATACTAATTGAGAGATAAGGATCTCACAAATATGAGGCTGACATTCAACATCACCATTGAGATTGAAAATAATATAAAGGTTGTGGGGAATCCTCTTAACAAAAGGGCTGATGTAAAGTTGACTAATCTTGAGAAGCCTCAATCGAATAAGACTGGCAACCTTGAGGAAACTATGAAAACCTTAGACATTGATGTCAAGGAGATGTCATACAAACTGGCTAGAGTTGAGAAGGGGATTTCATGTGGATCATCTAGTTAGGAGAGAGATCAAACTAGAATCAAGTGAAAGGGATATCCTCTTTCCATAAAAGAGATAATGATAGAGGGAAAAGACCTACTCAAGATGCAAAAAATGATATAAATTAGAATAGAGGAGTTGGGATGGATGTTCATGATCTGTTGAACGACAAGGTTAATGTTACAGACTATGATTTTGATATTGACTGGTATCATAAATGCTTCATCCCCCATCCTCTTTATGATACTACTAAAAGAATTGATGAAGATGCAAATGACCTTGAGTCTATATCTTAAAGTGATGAGATTATGATGTTTGATTTCCAGATATTTTGTAGTAAAGTGTCTGTTTCCATAGAATTGGTGAGTGCTACTATTGTTGATTGATGTTGGAGTGCAGTGAAAGAGGTATATGCCCCAACTCATGAATTTATTTGTCATATAAACATGACACAAGCATATGAGTTTCCCAATCATGATTTTGATTTTTTGATATATGTGGTGATTAAAAACATATGATGGGAGAACTCTTTCATTTGAAGACATGTAACTATTTATTATTATTGTAGTTACCAATGAGAAAGAATACATTATGAAAAGAAATCAACAAGGTGTTTCTCCACAAGAGACTACCCCTACAGATCTAAAGGTAGGGGATAAAAATAAAGAAATTAAGCAAACCAAAGAAGTCACTAGTTTTTCAAAACTAGCACTTGCTTCTCAAATTATCAAATAGAAAGGTACTCCAACAAAATAATAGAGAACCTTTGTTATCCAATATTCCTAAGGGTGAAAATTATGTAAGAAGAAACCCACCCTTGAATAATTTTGTTAAAAATGCTAGTTTATACCAACCTGTTCGCCCTCTGACTCTAAATGACTATATTCCTATTGAAAATGTTGTCACACTTCCTCCAAATATTCCTTTTCCTTGGTGTAGTGTGTGTGTTATATGACCTAAATATTGAGCCAATTAAAAATCACTATCCCACTTGTTAAGTTTCTAGGAATACCATAACATAGAAGGAAGGCATTTGTGAATTTGTATTTTAATAAGAATACAGCTTCCAATGAGATTAATTCATCCTAGAAACCCTTGGATGTTAATGAAGAGTCACATGAGCTTATTGAAGTAGATATAGAGGTTTATTTAAGAACTGTATTAATAAAAATTTATCTGGATGTTGACCCTTTTTACATTACCTTATTGATTAATGGTTTAATTATTCACAACTGTATGTTTGATTCATGAGCCTCTTGCAATGTGATGCACCTAAATGTCCTTAATGAGATTGGAGTAAGAATAACATCTGATTTTGGCATGTGTTATGCCATGGACTCATTATAAGTACTAGTTGTTGGACTAGTTAAAAGATTGGTAGTGCAATTGGCATCTCATCCAGGTAAATTTTTGAACATGGATGTGGTAGCTATGGATTGTTCTCCCAAATGGGTGTTGTTATTGTCAATAAAATGGGATAGTATTATGGGTGGAAGTGTTCAAATAGACCTTTTTTATGACACCATTCCTTTGGAGGGTAAGATTTTGAAACATCATAGAGAGCCTAGAATGTTACATGTGCTTTAAGATCCAAGACATACTCTAAATGAGTTTTATACATTGATGTGGAGATGGGGAATTTTTGTTGGGAGCATATATTTTGTTGAATAATATTTTATTCTTGATGTTGGATTTGAAAAATAAAGTGATTATGTTTAGAGAATGTGTTTTGATGGGACTTGCTCTAATATTGGAAATGGAGATACAATTTTCCTTTATGCCCCAAATAGAAAATGTTTTATGTTTTTTTGAATATATATTTTTAGTGCACTAAAAACATCACGTAATATGAGGCACTATTAATTGGTTTGAGTATTTCCTAAGAACATGGAGTTACAAGTATTATTTTGGTTAAGAAGGTCTTAAACTCTTATGCCACCAAAAATAAAAGGTTAAAACAATATCAAAATGGTATATGTGATTTGTTATAACTTTTTGATGCTTTCAATATTTGTCATCATGATAAAAGTTTCAATGAGGAAGTTGAAAAAATTTCAAGGGTTGGGTTCTCAGTTTGAAAGTGAAAATATGAACCTTAGCTATCAATATCAAGATGAGGTACTTTCCAAACCTTTACTCCCAATCAACATTCATCATTGACAAGTCTTTGATAATGATAATCAAGTCAAAAGGTTTCTCAATTATGAAGCATACTTTCAGGTTGAGATCATAGACTAGGAATCCATGGTCTAAATATATGATGGGAAGGAAACCTTATTTTTGAAATATATCATTCAGTTGAAGATAAACACTATCCCAAGAGGATTAGTAAGTTTACAAGCATTTCTTGATAGAGCAGACAAAATTAAAAGTAGAGATCTCTTTATCTTAAAAGATGTAACTAAATTCGACTTGGTCACTAAATAAAATCCAAGAAAGGTTTGTCTTGGTACTCACTTGAGTGTAGAAGAGAAGAAATCTCACATGGAATTATTAAATAAGTATAAGGATTGCATGTCTTAATCTTATTCTGAATTGAAAGCATATAGAGAGGATATGTTTCAACATGTCATCTCATTATAGCCTGGTAGAAAACCTTTCATGAAAAATTAGGGACCTATTTACCCCATCGTGGCCACCAAGATGTAGGAAGAGTTAAATAAATTAAGGGATGGTGGGTCAACCCATCGGGTATTCAGTATGGGTGGGAAACTTAGTCCCTGCAAGGAAGAAAAATGGTGACATCCATTTATGTGTGGACTTTAGAAATTTGAATAAAGCTTCTCTAAAGGATAATTACCCCTTAACTAATATGGATAACATGTTTCAGAGTGTTACATGTTTAGAGATTTTATCCACACTAGATGGTTTCTCAAATTATAACCAAGTTTTAGGGAAAGAATCTAATAGACCCAAAATTGCAATTACAATGCCTTGGGGCTCTTATGTCTATATGAAAATTCCATTTGGGTTAATGAATACTAGTGCAATTTTTTAGAGAGCTATGGATGTCACTTTTGTGGGGTAATTAATAAGTTTATTGATGTTTATCAAGATGACATTATAGTGTACTCTAAAAAGAGAAAAGAGCATTTGGAACATCTAGAAAAATTATTCCTTATATGCAAGGAATTTTGCATTTTGCTTAATCCAAAGAAATGTCACTTTAGAGTATAAAAGGTGAAGTTACTAGGGCACATATTTTATAAGTATGGTGTCATGATTGATCTAGAGACAGTGCAAGCCATGTACAAAGCGCCTATAGCACAATCCAAGAAGGGAATTCAGTCCTCCTTTGGACAAATAAAATTTGTAAACTGGTTTGTGTCTAAATTTGTAGAGATCATTATGATTATTAATTCCATGTTAAAAAGGACCAAACCATCAAGTGGGATGAGAAGGCCATAGAAGCTTTCAATGATAGCCTTGAAGTCTACCCCTATCTTGGCCAATCTTGATTACACTAGGGAATTTCAAATATTTTCTTTTTCATCATTAAATTATGTAGTTGTTGTTCTATTTTAAAATAATAATGATGGTCATGAATAGCGCATAGCTTTATTAATAAATCTATGCAGGGATTTGAACTGAAGTATACTATCTTGGAGAAGTAAGCCTTCACCCTCTTAAAACTTGTTAATACATTCAATCCTTATATTCAGAGTTCAAATATTATTGCATACATCCCACATACAATGGTCTAAGACATCTTAACTCATATTGAAGTATCAATCAAGAGGTGTAAGTGGGTAAACAATTTTCAAGAGTATGACATGGAGATCCAAGCTACCAAGTTAGTGAGGGGTGGTGGACCTAGCCAAGCTTATGGCTGAGATCAATTTGCAAGCTAGGGAGGTAAACACTATTATTTTTTAATATTGATGATTCTTCGATTAAAATTAACATGTCACCATGGTATAAGTACATTGTTTATTACTTTCAATGTTTGAATTATCCCCTAACTTAGATAAGAATTAAAGGAAAACTCTTAAGCTTATATCCCAAAAGTATCTCTTAACTAAAAATAGAGTGGCATGGAAGAATCCAGATGGGGTTCTCTTAAGATGCCTTGTGGAATAAGAAATTGTTGATTTAATTAAATAATTTCATAGTGGGGTGTGTGGCGGTCACTTTTCACCTAAATTCATATCTTATAGGATTATGAGAGCTGGTTATTGGTGGCCATCACTATTGAAGGATGTTGCACAAAAAGTAATAAAATGTGAGAAATGTCAGTGATTTTTTGGAAGGTTGAAATATTTTGGCTCTCTCCCCTTACAACCTGTATCAATTAAAGGCCCATTTAGACAATGAAGAATGGATTTTAGTGGGGAAATCACTGATACATCAAGTTTTGGGCATAGGTGGATATTTATTTCAAATTAATACTTCATAAAATGGGTTGAGGCAATCCCTACAAGGATGGCCACACATCAGGTCATCATGGACTTTCTATTAAATCACATTATTTATAGATTTAGTATGCCTGTCAAGATAATTGATGATAATGCCATGAGCTTTAGAGATCAACCTTTAATGGCATTATGTGAATAATATGGGATCACATTAATTTATACTTCCAATTATAACCCTTGGGTGAATGGGAAAGTATAATCTAGTTATAAGAACTTGCTCAAAATCATTAGAAAGACTTTGGAAGTTAATAAGAAGAAGTGGGGTGAATAACTAAAATTTGCATTATAAGATGATATGATCACACTTAATAAAGCTACATGTAAGATACCTTTTGAGAATGCTTATGGAGCTCTAGTTGTTTTAATTATGAATCTATAGTTGCCTACCTATCATTTCATATAATAGCTAGAAGGAGGTGATAAAATTAATCTCTATGAAAGCTGAATAAACTAAATTATTAATCTTGATGAAAATAGAAGAGAAGCTCATGAAAAACACATAAATTTCAAGTAAGGACTCAAAATAATATTTGACAAAAACGTCACTCCAAGAAATTTTTAAAAAGGAGATCTGGTTTCACTTTGTGATAAAAAAACATGAGGAGAAAGACAAACATGGAAAATTGGATTCCTTATAGATGGGCCCTTATTCTATTGACTATAGAACTGGGGAAACTAATTTTTTATTAAAAGATTTTTATGGTGAGATACTATAATTAACATTTAATGGTAAACATCTGAAGCACTTCCTTGAATAAGTCCATGGATGTGTAAAGTAATCTACAATGTATAGTCTTGTTATTTTGTTGCCCTCCTGTATTGAGCTTTATTTGTATAGTTATTTTGGAATATTTTTTTGTGTTCATTATCAGATATTCCTGATCTATTTTTTTGGTCCACCCTTGTTTCATTAGGCTTCTAAAGGTGTCTATTAATAAATTGTCAAAATTTATCTCCATGGCGCAAGGGATAAACATTTCCTCTTATTTTTTGAGATTCTTTGTACACATACAAGGGGTGCACATCCCCAAGTGAGAGCCAATGTTAGTACCCAAATATGTTATAATAAATTTGTGCCCTTTCCAAAAAAATGATTGTCTAAAAGTCTAATTTTTTTCCCTAAAGAAAATTTGCAAGAAATATTCATTAGGAATAAAATCCCGCTTTTCCAATTGTGTTTTACAAACACTGTATGATTTGATCTCATCAGTAATTAACATTTTCATGTTTTTTAGCATCTTTTAATTATAGGATCCAAGGTGGAATCAATTTATGATGAGTAAAAAATGAATAAGTATCCAAAATAGTAAGTCTAGAATTTATTTTATAGAAAAATAGAGTTTTGGGGCTCCAAGAGGAAATTATAACATTACATCGCATCTTGTTTTGTGCAAATTTGCAAATTGAAATTGAAATACTGAAGCTCGAGACACATTTCATCAAAGGAAAGTCATGGTTATTTTAAATCCATGCTAATGTCTTGGGTCAAGGTTCACGCAGAAGTCTGAGGCTCGATTACAAAAATAAATTTTCAAAGGGTGTTGATGTAATAGACAACTTAAGAAATATGGGGAAGCTTTTCATTTTTGCATCAAATACAAAAGTGTAAGTGAGGCCTAAAAACCCAAAGGAGTTCAAAAGTGTAGGTGAGGTTCAAGAACCTGCAGGAGGTAAGATGGTACATGTGTCATCATCAGGGTTAGTTGCGACCTTGAAAGGCAAAATAAAAGCTAAATGTTGTTTCTATTTTACTCCACCTTGCATTTGAATTTCTTGAGTAAATAGAACTTTGTGCCCTCATATTTCCATGGAATTAATTGGGAGTTCATGAAATTGAGTTTTAGAATGAATTATAGCTGAATTAATAAGATTGAGTTGCAAACAAGTCTGCAGCTATAAATTTATCAAGGTAAATACTAATTGGATCATGCCCTCTAAATTTTCAATGTTAGGGCTATTTTCACATGAAGGGTATGGGTTTGAGTTTGAAATATGGTTAGTGTGGTGGTATGTTAGGATGGTGGTGGATGGAAGTGGGGATATGGTATTGTCTTTCACTCCTAAATCTCTTATATGAATTATTGAAGTCCTAAATATTCCTAATTATATGAATATTTCCCTCGATGTGATTGTATAATATGCAACAAAGCATAATGTGATGATCAGGTCGAGTCTCATTCCATCCCTCAAGTGGATTTCAGTCAAGAAGAGGAGATATCATTGATAAAGAGGGAAGTCCATGTCAAGAAAATAACATTTAGATGGCTCAAGGATTAGGGCGTGGACCTAGCTTTATATGATATAATTCCCCTCAAAGATTAAAAAGGCATATGGTAAGAGCTCATCTCAACCCAAGAAAAGAACCAAGAGGCAGAAAAGGGTTTTATATAATCCTTTAAGAATAACCACTAATATACCCATAAGGGGATGTTATGATAATGCTTCTATAAGTACATAGAGAAGGAGAGTGCCACTCAGATACCCTAATCATGTGAGAGAGTACTAGAGAAGAAAGAAAATGACATTGTTGATATTGATTCTATGCCTTGAAGAAAATTTTTATATTATTTATTCTTTTGTGCTTTCTTTCATTATTTGTTCTTTGTAGGGAAACTGGTAATCATATCACTAGCGAGAATTTCAATGTTATTTTGGGTGGGAAAATGATTTGTTGAAGAAAGGGACAAAAATATTATACATAAAGATAAAATTTGTTTGGACTCAAGAAGAATATTGTCCCATGAGCTCAACTGCATAAAATCCTTAGTTGGTCATATCAAATTTCATCATCACATAGATAACTAAATTACCAAAGTCATTAGCTTACAAAGCACAAGAGTCTACAGGCATATGCAAAGACAACTTCTAGATGGATCATCTTTCAGGAATATTTTGGGCGAGAAAATGTTATAGAAGGGGACGCGTCCTCTGTATTGGGGGATTTAAATTTTTATGAATTATGACTATGTATTTATTGTTGTTGCTAAGGAGATTGCTTTGTACAATCATTAACAAACTTTGAGAGCATTTATGCATATGTATCACCTATTTCAAAGCAAACTCTGAGAACATTGATGTATATTGATTTACTTTCAAGTTACTAAAAATTATCTTTGATTTCTACTCTTTCTTTTGAATGAAGTGCAATAATACATTCTTCATGCATTGTTGATTGGGTATCGAGTTTTATGTCTCTTAATGGTAGTTATTCTGAGAATGAAATTTGATTATAAATTCATTTTGACATTATGATTTGGGATTTTTTTTTGATAATCTTCTAAGGATACCCTGTATTTATTGATTTGATAGGAGAAGGTGCTTGAGACTTTGCCTGCAGTATATACTTTTGAGATTTGAAGGGTCATTTGAATGCTTGCATTGAATTGGTATCAATGAATGCAAATCATTCTTGATAGTTTTATTTATCTTGTCTCTTAGTCTTTTACATCTTAGAATGAATGATTTCATGGTAGTTTAAGGAATTCTTAGTGTTGAAAGCCACCATAATTCTGTTAAGTATACCAAACTCATCTTACCTATCCTACCCTTTGAAAGTAATATGTTTTATTTAAGATTTTGAGTGTTATTTGATTATAGATGCATAAATATTTTAGATTTAAAATGTGTTTATGATTGATCTATTAAGATTAGCATTGAAATTTTCCATTTGGATCTTAGTTGTCAATAGTTTCTATAGAAATGAAAATTACAGTCACATTCTATATATCTTTAATAGCTTGCATTTTATTTAAAATAATTTGATTAGTCTATGAGATAACTCTTCCCAAGTAGACTATTCAAGTTTTCTTATGCTTTGATCATAAATGTATGTTAGCCATTAATTACCTAAAGATTAAACTATAGTATCCATACTTGTGACCGAGCTACCACGTAGGTCCTCTCAACTTGGTTTAGGCAAAGGCATAAGTAACAACGAACTAACCATACCCTTTGTCAATGACTTCCAACCATTATTTGTGTTCAGTCCATCCAGATGGTAAACACTTCACTAGGTATAATGACATAATTGAGGTTTATCATCTTTGTTTACAACTGAGATCAAACAAGTTTCATAGTAAATATTTTTCATGTACCTACTCCTCTTGTTAAGAATAAATAGATTACATTGTCTATTTCTAGCTCTTTCGTATTTTAATTTCTTTTAAAACATCTTCTTTTTCTTTATTCAGCTATTTTTACATGTTTAATTAGTTTGTATGCTTATTTAAAAAGGATATTTGGTTGTTTGAAACATTTTTTATGGTTGATCATTAACTAGTTTTTCTTTTTATAAATTTCTTATGCAATGTAAATCACAACCTATGTCATATACATCAATATTATTATTGCTTTTATTATTTTTCCATCATCAACAATAGCAAATAGAGAACTAGAAGCAATATCTAGATTTCTTGCAGTAATGTTATTATTCCTTCACTTCATTATCAACTTTGTAATAAACATGCTTTTAATCCTTTTTACCTATATCTTATAATCAAGGTATGCATGATAAGGTATAAAATTCATAATAAACATGCTTTCACTATCTCTTCATTATCATGATAAGGTATACACATCATAATATTTTTTCTATAATAGTTTTCATGATCTATGTATATATTATATCTAGCATGTTGAGTGATGTATGACTTTTTACATTTTTTGTTATTTGCACATTTACCCAAGTAATATGCAAAAAAATTAAAAAAGCATATATGTTCTAACTATTTTAACCTTACAACATATGTCTCTATAAGAAAATCACATATTATGTCCTCTGAAGTGTCTGGCTCTTGTACTAATAGTTTTAGACTTTTCAAAATGTAAGTTATTTTTGCCTCTAGCACCATGTGTATGAAAATTGTTTTCCTTGAACTATGATGTAAAGGCAATGACATTAAAATGTGAATGGATTACCAACTATATATTTGTTTTTGTTTTAGAATTGTATTTTCCAATTTTCTTGTGCCTTATAATTTGTTGCCATTGCTATGAATAGTTTCAACACACATTTTTTGAAATGCATTCGTTAGTATATGATCAATTTTTTTCATATAAGAGTAGCAATATATTGAATAAAAATATGCATCAAGAATGAATTGTGCATCTGTGTTAGCATACCATAATGCCAGAAGCTATTTTACAAATGAATTTACGTAAGTATCTGATCGATGCAGTTTTAGCATTATAATGGGCCATGAAATAAAATATCACAATGAGAGTATGTATTATATTTTAGACAAGTTTCCTTCTTCCAAAAACATGTTGAATATTGTGTTTTCCATACTTATTTTACTCAAGTTGATAAAAAATTCTTGTGGCATTATTTTTGTATAGGACATTGCTTTCATCCAATGGTTCTATTATTCTAGTTTTTTTTTCATTGCAGGGAATGGAAAATTGAATATGAAATGAGAGTTCCTATGCTTTTTGCATGTGCTTGTATATGATGTGTTTGAATTTTAACCAAGCTACTATTAAGCAACACTAAGTCACAATATATTTATCTGTCTATAAAATCTTTGATTTCAGTATTAGAGCAATCTCCATATATAGCTGCGTCTTATACCCAAAGCATGAAATGTGAATTTTCATTTACCCTATTTTGAAATTCAGTCCCAAAAATAAAATACAAAACCTTTCCAAAAAATTATTCATTTTTTAACAATATTTTTTTTAACATATTGGATCTATGGTTAAAGTAATGACTACAAAGAACATAGTTTTTTTTTTAAAATAATTATATCAATGTTATCTTCTTCAATTGTTTCTTTATGTTAGTTCTTTGATACTAGAGTCAATTTTTACAATGCAGTGCACAAAGGCTTCCAACAATGTTCAACACTTGTTATAGTATCAAAACATGTTGATAGCCCTAGGTACCTAATCATTGCAAAAATATTTTTTCTTTAGTATTCAAAATAGTTGGGTGATGCTCAAATGTTATTGAAAGATCTATAAGATATTGATAATTTTAGGATTTTTTCTCTATTAGCTTTGTTTTGAACATCTTTGGCATATATTTTTTTGTCTTTTAATTCACCTTTGAATATGCATATCCAAGCACAAGATGATACCTAATGTATAATCATTTTAATAGTTTTGAGAATTTTTTTAGTTATGTGAGTCCCAATGTCATTTTATTTATGTAAAATCTACCACTTTATTAATTTTTGGTATAACATTTTGTCTATCATATCTTGAATATTACTAAAACCATAGAATAAAGTTGGGAAGCTCATCTCCTCTGAGAATTTGTCTTTGCATATACCTAATGGTTTGAATCCTTTTGATGGGTAAATTTTAGTGATCTGATCTTGTAGATCATGTATTGACTCTACTTTAGAAAAAGCATGCACTAAGAATTATATAATAGGTTATGATTCATTTTCATATGTGTCAGATGTTTCATCTTCAATGGGCATAATGTGATCAACATTTTTCTTTTACTTTTCTCAAAGTTAATTTCCCAACCTTCATCAATAGTAATGTTTCTTGCCTATACAATGGCACTCAACAAAGTTTAAATAATGCTTTCATGACATGTGTAGGCCTTCCATTTCCTATTAAATATGCACTTTTATATTCCAACTTGCATTTTATCTTTACTACAAATGTTTGTGTCATTCATTCCTCTAGGCAATGTTATTTAGATCTGATCAAATTTGCTTGAAACATTTATAATTATTCTTATGAGGCCATATTAGGAATTTTTATAGCCAAACTCTTGTATCTATGCAAATGGTATTCTTAAAGCAACCAATATTTATTTTAAGAATGCTAATTTCTTTACATTAACATTTTTTTCATTATTTCTAATGTTTAAAGTGATGGGGGGATCACAAGAACAAACACACCTGTTCTGATCCCTCTTGTTAGGATCTTGCTTCTCAGATAGAGCACAATATGATTACCAAATATAAGCAATTATAAATGCAAAAATAACCAGAAATACAAGTAACTAGAATTCACCAATAGCACAGAATATGAGAGACAATACACTATCTTGTATTAACACTTTACAGAAAAGAATACAATAAAGAGCCGCCACACTCTTCCACCTTACAGAGGCTTCCCACACCTCAAGTGTACAGTAATTCTTATACAACACTCTCCTACCAAAAAACGGTCCCAACAACCAACTCACACACAGAATTGGTGTTCACCTCTCCAACTAGTCAGTAATAACCCTGCCAGTTCACCAAGCACTCTAAATCACTTCAAGTTGATCTCCCATGAACCTGCAACCTGCAATTCAACAGACCATACTCACACATGTAGATCTCCTATGAGCTTGCAACAACCTGCAACTCAATGATCTTACACTTAGAAGGAACTACCTTGCCTTCCTTATCAACTCATACTTTACAATACATGCCAATGGGTCTATAAATAGATCCCAGACTTAAAAAATAACTTAGACTCTTAATTTAGACAATTATCCTCACAGCTCAAGACTCTAACTGGCCTTTACATGCAAACACTTCGTTCACTTAACTAATTGTCCGTGCAACGAACAGTTCTAGAACACACAAGCGACCGACGCCAGTCCCTGCTTGCCTGGTTTTGCTGAGTCAGCCGACTCTCTGCCATCGCTGGTGGCCTCTTGCACTAGTCACGACCGACGTCAGTCCTGCTGTCGACGCCGGTGCTCCTGGATCTCAGCAACCTTCTATTCCTTTTGTTTGCAAAGAGTTGAAGCTTTTAGCTCCACAACCTAACAATCTCCCACTTGGAGATAAACAGCTGCAACTTGTACCTGTACCTGTACTCCATCTAGTTTGTTCCCTTGGCTTTGTATCTCTCCTCAAGATCACTCTTGAAGACCAACCACCACAAATCCCATGGTGCAAAACCTGTCACCCAAATCAATTGCCACATCCACATCTACAAACCATGTAGAAGATAAATTAAACCTGCATAGCATGTGCACCTGCTACTAGTCCCTCTAAGAATCCACTGAACTACCCTTCAGTACTTCTCTCCTGGATTGGCTTCTAACTTGTGACAACTCCCACTGCTTGGGAAAACTCAGGTTTAGTACATACCATGCACTCAACATCATTATGTGAATCAAGACACAGTTCTATGAACTGTCCAACCATCGGCGTGCTAACCGGTCTCACACAATCATCCTAAAACAAAGTCAACATGTGACCTACCATGTCTCTGAAACACACTCATGCCAAAGAATCTTGCTGCTCCCAGATTCTCCATGACATCCCTCTGAACTAGCTTTACCTTTAGTTCAGCAATACCTGTATATGTAACCCTACAAGAAGCACATCATATAGTAATAAGATAATGTAGCTAATATTATCCAACCTGGTAAAGAGAAACACAATGATCAAACCTCCATTGCCCTGTAGCTTATAAAAGACCATATACCCTGATCTTCCGTCTCACGTATCCATTTCTGCTCTTCTTCATCCTGAACATCCATTCGTCTCTAAGTGCTTACTTCCAGTTGGCCACTCTACCCAAAACACCTATTTGGTTCTCCTCCAAGGAATCACATCCTCCATCCATGCCAAGCTCCCACTGTTCCTGGATCTACCTGTTCTTCTTCTTCAATAACTTCCTGGTCCTATACCATAAGTGAGCAACAAGTAGTGTAAAGAAGGGAAATGATGAATTTAAGAACTTACTTACGCCTTCAGTCCTCCATAAGGGCGCTTGAGACTCCATGACAACGTGCTGTCCACCCAAAATTTGTCTCAGTAATCGATGTCAGTCACATCTCAGTCTGCACCTGACTGATGTCGGTTCCCTGCGACTGCCCCCTTACTGACGTCAGTTTCCCTTGGCTGATGCTGGTAGATATCTACCCTGAGTCACCGACATCGGGCTGCACATAGCTGACGTCAGTCCCTGTCTGGACGTTGACACTAATTTTCCTGTCGACGTCGGTCTCTGTGTTTTTCTAGTGAGACATGACTTTTTCTTGTGAGCTCTTTTTGGATCAAATCCTTGTCTAAATCACCCTTGCTCTACTCAAAATTCTTCTGTACCTTGTGCTGAACTCTGTCCGTCACCTTCTCCTTGAAAACCAAGGCTTTCCTGTTCTTGTCACTAACATTAGATTCCTCAAGAAATGTCACCTTCTTCTTTTGCATACAGAAATCATGATCCATACCTTCCAAATCCGAAAGCATACCCTTTGACTCAAAAACAAGCATCCCCTTCTTATCTATGTGACCAAGCCTATTAAGCCACATCTCTGAATCTATAGCTGAAGTAGATAACCTAGAAAGAGAATCAGTAATACAAGTAGATAGATAAAGCGTACCTACTTTCTTACCTCTAGCTACAACAAGTGTACCCTTGGTAACCTTCCAAGAGTTTACTGTGAGAGTTACTGTGCAACCCTCATCACCCAAACTTCTAACAGAAATCAAATTCCGCTCTAGAACTGGGACATGCATGACCTCTTTTAACACCCATGTGTTACTTGTATGCAGTTTCAGCTTCACTTTCCCTTTGCCAACCATTTGACAAGGCTTACCATCCCATACACAAATTTATCCAAAGTCTCCCTAGACATACTCATGCAAAAATTCTCTATGTGGGGATGCATGAAAAGAGGCACCAGAATCTAAAACCCAAGATTTTACTTTATCCAAAGAACATACTAGAGCATCCTGTGCAGCATAATCTACAACATCTGCTTCTTCTTCATGTCCTTCATGCTGATCTTCACCCGATCTGCAATCTCTTTTTAAGTGCCCTTGCTTTCCACACTTCCATCAGGTTATTCTGCCATACCTGGACTTGGATCTCCTGCCTATCTTGGACCTTGATTTTCCACGCTCTATCTTCTCTCTTTTCCTTCCTCTACCTTCAACACTCAAAGCATTTCCTGATGATTCACTTGTGCTTTTCCTACGTATCTCTTCATTCAAGATCACACTCACAACATCATCCACTTTTAAGACTTTTGAAGGAGACACAGTATTAGAAACTGCCATTACCAAACCTTCCCAACTTTTAGGTAATGAACGCAAGATTAAGAGAGCTCTAATTTAATCATCAAATACAATATTGACTGAACTTAACTGGTTTACCAAACCATAGAAATCACTAAGATGGCTTTGAACAGATCCACCTTCTGACATTTGCAAATTAAATAAACGCTTCATAAGAAATACCTTATTAGAAGCTGAGGGTTTTTCATATAAATTTGCCAAAGATTCCATCAACTCCACCATTGTCTTACACTGTGATAAGCTGGAAATCACAGATGATGCAAGACTCAATCTTATAGATCCCAGAGCCTTTCGATCAAGAACCTCCCATTCTTCATCCTTCATATCTGAGTGTTTGCAATTAACCCCACCCAACGGTAAGTACAAATCTTTCTGATATAGATAATCTTCAATCTGCATCCTCCACAATTGGTAGTTCTTGCCATTAAACTTCTCCATTTATAGCTTACTGTCTTCTGCCATTGCTCAACTCCCACTCAAACAAAAACCCTGTGAGTAACCTGTAATCAAAACACACTAACCAGATCTAATCCAATCTGTTAGTATCCCAACCTAAAGCTTTGATACCACTTGATGGGGGGATCACAAGAACAAACACACCTATTCTGATCTCTCTTGTTAGGATCTTGCTCCTCAGATAGAGCACAATATGATTACCAAATATAAGCAATTATAAATGTGGAAATAACCAGAAATACAAGTAACTAGAATTCACCAATAGCACAAAATATGAGAGACAATACACTATCTTGTATTAACACTTTACAGAAAAGAATACAATAAAGAGCCACCACACTCTTCCACCTTACAGAGGCTTCCCACACCTCAAGTGTACAATAATTCTTCTACAACACTCTCCTACCAAAAAATGGTCCCAACAACCAACTCACACACAGAATTGGTGTTCACCTCTCCAACTAGTCAGCAATAACCCTGCCAGTTCACCAAGCACTCTAAAGCACTTCAAGTTGATCTCCCATGAACCTGCAACCTGTAATTCAATAGACCATACTCACACATGTGGATCTCCTATGAGCTTGCAATAACTTGCAACTTAATGATCTTACACTTAGAAGGAACTACCTTGCCTTCCTTATCAACTCATACTTTACAATACATGCCAATGGGTCTATAAATAGATCCCAGACTTAAACAATAACTTAGACTCTTAATTTAGACAATTATCCTTGCAGCTCAAGACTCTAACTGGCCTTTACATGCAAACACTTCGTTCACTTAACTAACTGTCTGTGCAACGAATAGTTCTGAAACACACAGGCGACCGACGCCGGTCCCTACTTGCCTGGTTTTGTCGATGTCGGTCGACTCTCTGCCGTCGCCGGTGGCCTCCTGCACTAGTCACGACTGACGTCGGTCCTGCTGTCGACGCCGGTGCTCCTGGATCTCAGCAACCTTCTATTCCTTCTGTTTGCAAAGAGTTGAAGCTTTTAGCTCCACAACCTAACATAAAGGGATAGCAAATGTCAGCACTTTTCATTTTGAATAATTATTTTGCATTGTTTAAATATTTTTTTCTTAATGCAATATTTTTAATGTTGTATCTACAAGGTGCAAGTAAATGCTTTAACAATGTCAATGTCAACTAAACTGATATCTTTTTTGAAATGTAGTTATTCACAAATTATGCAAGCATAATTGAGCATGTCTTTGATTTATTTTATATAATTATTTATTATTTTGATACTTCAGTGATCATGTTGTGTGCATGTCAAGTATTGATTTTTTGGCAACGTATTATTTTATTCACTGAACACAATGACTTTTGGCATCTATACACACTATTGCTTCTTTAATGTTTCTATTATATGTTTTTGTTGAATAGTTTTTTATTTTTCTCTCATGTATGATTTGTTTTAAACTATGTAGAAAAATATAATGGCTCTTTGTAGGCTCAAACATTTCTCTAATAGAAGGCTCTCTTGCATATTCTTTTTCAGTTTGAAAAGACCTTGTTCTTATTTCAATAACTTTAAAAGTATTTGCACCTGTCAACCCTCTCGAAACATCCATCAATATTTCATATGCAATCTGATGTCTATGAAATATTTTTAATTATTCTTAATATATAAGAAATGTATTTGTCTTGAAGCTGATAATGTTATACATTTTCATTGGACTAGAACAATTGAAAAATATTTTTGAAATGTTTTTTCATTCTTGATGTCCATAATTGATTATTCCTTTGTAGATTGTGTGAAATCTATGAACAATAAAAGTCATTACTCTCAAGTCTACATTCTTGACATGGGATTCCAACTTTTATAATGTACATTTTCCAGTCAAAAACCATTCTGAGATCTTATTTTTCTAGCTAACATTCACAAAGCCTTAAATAAGTCATTGCATTATTATTTTCCATAACAATGTTATTGCAAAAATATTGAGCTATATATCCATGAAGAACATTAACACAAAACTCATGCTCAGCTAACAATCTAATAGCATCGAATAAGGTCTCACCATAGCTCAATCCTAAAGTGCATGTTTTATATATGCCATATACTTCTAGTTCATGAAAAATAGCATTCCAATATAAATAATTTTTTTTACAAATAGTTGATAGCTTTGTATTTGGAATCAAGTTGTGACTACATATTTTATTTTTCAAAATAATGGTTCAAAATATTCATAGATCAGGTTTATGTCAAGAAATAAGATTGAATACAATGGAATAGATCATGCTTTGTTGAAATGTAGATACCTTTTTTAGTTAGAGACTAAAAAAAAATATTTATGCTTAATCATTTGCATAACCACTTAATACAAAATATGTCACCCCAAAGACCAGTCTCACCTTGATCTATAACTTCATTTGTATAAACCCTCATTTGATGAAAGTATGTACTTCAATCATGTATTTGATGCAAATCATATTATATATCTAGAACTAATTGGTTTGCATATGGGTATCTTACCTCTGCATCCCCATTATTCAAAGAATCCTTAAAATAGTCAATGATCTCAGTTCATAGCATTCTTGATATGTAAACAAAATTTAACAACACTTGAAATGTATCAAATAGGCAATCACTAATAGCATAATTGAATGATGTAATTATAAAAATATTTTCATGTTTCAAATCATCATCCATAGTTGTAAACTCTTGCATTTTTTGTCTTTGATATGTATCTACATCAATGATTTTCTTTGAAGAAACCAATGCAATGCAATTTATTTTTATTTTCATGACTAATTACCCCCCCCCACTCTCTCTCTCTCTCTCTCTCTCTCTCTCTCATTTTCTACCTACAAAAAAGAATAGGCTAGACCATAAAGAAATGAAATGCCAAGTTCAAAACAACATCAATTTACTATTAGTCCTACTTGTCATAGGAAAAATAATATATATATATATATATATATATATATATATATATATATATATATATATATATATATATATATATATATATATATATATATATATATATATATATATATATATATATATATATATATATATATATATATATATATCACTATCACTAAAAAATAAAACAAAATTGGGTAACGAGCACTTTATTTACATTTTCAATGATCAAAACAAGTGAACATTATTAAAATATACTTACCTTTTCTAATATAATTTTGTCAAAGCCTTAGTTGTCTACCACCATGAGAAGAGCTACATGTTTCCCATAATTAACAATATTAATTTTTTTTAAAAATAGTGAAAACATTTCATTGATACATTATTTTGTAATAAAATAAAACTTAAAACAAGTAATAAAATTGTAATAACATCTAGTCAGATAGATCACAAATAAACATACTACCTCTCCACATCCCACTAATCCCAACCCTTTACATTTAGAAACAAAAACAATAGATACTTTTCTCATCCTTTTTTTCTTTTTCTTTTTTCAGATAAAAAATGAATCAACTATTCAAAAAATATTGTAAAAGGAACATAAATCATACAAAGATATTTTTTATTTAATATAATTAACATCATTTTCCCTATTTAAATCATATGGAAATAAAGTGAAAGTTTAGGTATACCATTTAACAGATGGATCAATAAATGAATATGTATATGTATGTGTGTATGTGTTTACACACACACGCACACACGCACGCACACACGCACGCACACATGCACATACGCGCGCGCGCACACACACACACACACACACACACACACACACACACACACACACACACACGCACGCACGCACACACGCACACACACACACAATGTTCCATCAGCATAACACCTTAAAATATGAATCAAATATGTGAATAAAATAACGTCACTACATTACCATAATAATTTAAAAATTCTAGTATTCATTTTGATAGATTAGGGGATAATGGGACCTTACTAGAGATCTAAAAAAATCTAAAAAAAAAATAGAGGAGAACAAGAAAATGCATAGTGTCAATCCACGTATAAAACCTAAAAAATCAACTAAATAAAAAAGTAACAGTCATGCATGCCTAGAATACATAAACCAAAATGTTAAAAAGAGCAAGATTCCAAAAAACTTATCAAAAAATACATGACATGTCTAGAAATATGTTTTACTCTGGTCCTATTGCATGACATAGCTCTACACTTATGATCTATCATAGAGTGGAAAAATCTAGTAGAACTACAAGATGACATAAATGATCAAATGTGTAACTACATGGCTCTAATGATAGCCCACCTTGGAATTATTTTGCCTCCATGAACAAAGACATTATGACTAACATGGATATCTACCTCGGCACTAAGTCCTGAACATAAATTGACAAGTATTGAAGCCACCTCCACTAGTCTGGCAGATTCAAAACAAACTAGCATGAGATGTAAGGAAGAGATGAGTGCCATCCAATACTCTAAATACAATGCCATAGTAATAACCATAGACTAAGAAATTGAGTATAGATGAATGACCTCCAACATAAGAACATAAAGTTCCTCAAGCCCATAGAAAACACAAAGCATAATTAACCCCAAACATTCTTGATAAGAGAAAAGGAAAATCCGGACTAAAATTTCATAAAAGCTATTCAACCAACCTGATAGCCCACTGAGTAGCCTCGAATAAACCAACACCCATAGAGATAATTAGTGACAGCAAAGCACAACAAAAAATATATAACAAAGAGATGGCACCAAAAAATAGAATTGTCAGGTTTAATCACCTAAATAATTAATTAACCACCCAAATAGCATATCAATCCAAAATCATGTTTTATTCCAAGAAAGATGAGAAGAATAAAAAAAATATCATGACACACATTCATCAAATCGAACACTTCCAAACCTAGCCAACATGTGGTCACCATGACTCAAATAACAATTAAAAATATATTCAATAATACAGGTACTATCATTGAAGAATCACCACTATCTACTTTTTATTAACAAAAATTCAAAAAGCAAACAAACTAATTCCTGAATAAAAAAATATAAACATTTGACATACATAAAAAACTTAAACTTAAAAATATTTATGTATAATTAGAAATCAAATAATCTTAATCTCATAATCTAGACTCAAACAATATACACATACATATGTTTTTTTAATAATCACCTAACATGAAAAGGTATATAAGAAAATGCCGCACAAAAAATATTTGTATTACATACCATTTCAACTTGAACCCTAGTTCCACAAAAAAATCACATAAACATTTTAAATTAAAAAGAACCCAATTTATTACACATTGAAAGCAATTGTGCTTTTGTTATATAAATGTATAGGTAAAATAAAATAATAAATGAAAGAATAATTCATTGTTAAATATGAACCACCATTGCTCGTATTTGGATTAACATTGCTATGGTGCCACTTTAAATAGTCTTCTTTTTTCCATCTAATACAAACAATTTTTATTAATACTTAAATACTAAATGGACGTGCGAAAAATTATTATTACACATTGTTTTTTCCAATGTTCCTATGGTTTTTCTCCTACTATACAAAAAATTATATTACGTAAAATTTTTTTGCATTTCCTAAATTAATGTTCACATCAAAGTATTCTACCCAATGCAAAGTCATTAAATTAATTTAGTTTTCATTTTTAACAAATTAAATAATATTAATAATTAATAGCATGGACGTCAAATTTAATAACTTATATAATGAAATGATTTGCGCTAGTGTGATTTGCATGTATCTATTCAAACAGAGTTTGACTACAAATCGTGCAATGTAGTACATTTTTCTTGCCATGTATTCGTATAGGATTTGCGTTGTTAAATATGCAATGTAGTTTAATTACTACATATGCCCACCAATTTGAAACTACTAACTGCATGATGTTGTTCGATTCAAGGCACCACTCATTTCACATCTAATCGCTCACAACTGGCCAGGGTGTAGACACATGAATGCCAATGAGACCCATATCTTTACTACATCTCATTTTCGAAGAGATAAACATGCCGTTTTCTAAATAAAAATTACTATAATTCATTTTTAATATTATGAATTGCTTTGACTTCATAAAATGGTGCAATTTTTTTTCTTTTATTAATCTGAGATACAACAATTCCCCAAACAACTAATCATGTCACTCTATTTTAACTAAGAGAAATACAATAAATCATTTTATTTTGTAGTTATTAAATTATAAATATTTAAAAATTAATATTAAAATAAATAAAAATTCAACTTTCGTTGACCATATATTCTATAAAAATTATTAAGTTAGACAGATTAAAATAAATACTTGTTTCATAAGTATTAATAAATATTAAATTTAAATAATAATATAATTAGAAAAATGAAGAGAGAGAAAAAGAATTTAGTTTTATATAATTAAAAAATTTAAATAAATGTTCCCACATAATAATTCTCATTCAAGTAAAAGGTTTGCTCGATGAAAATAATAATTCTCGTTCAAGTAAAGCGGTAGTTCTATGAAAATAATTGCATGGTAGGTTCCATGTATCAAACTTGGGTCCCATATACTTGACACATGGATGCGCACATTCGAAAATGAAAGCGACTACCATTAACCTGTTATGGGTACTATCGGACATGAATAATATATTCTATTCTATTCTATTTAATTTAATCGCTGTATTCGAAGTGACTAAAATTTATGCTTCATTCAAAATAAAACATTTACCCGGATAAAATAATCTGTCCTCACTGGTTTTGGGGAGTTGAATCCGTTCCGTTGGGCCTTGCCTTTTTAACATCGGACAGACGAACCCACCGTCATTGCTACATCAGATAACTATCTTTCCTTCCCTCCAGAGACGATGGCAATACCAACTCAGACGAATTACTTTTTCTTCTTTCCATTTTATCTTTTGTGGGATTTGGTCATCTCAATCCGATCCAAGCGGCCAACTGCGAAGGATTCAGAATGCCCGGAATGTGCACGTCATCGGATCGGAGGAAATCGGTGCTCAGAATAGTGTAGAGCCTTTCCTTTTCCTTTTCATTGCCTCTCTCCTCGCATTTAGGGAGCTTCGGCTTGGCGGAGGATTTATCACGGGCTGGTGTTTTCGAATCGCGCAGTGGCCATGGTTTCCCCAGCAGTGTCCCGTGGGAGAGGCACTCCCTCGCCATAAAACAAGCCAGCCGCCAATTAACCACTTTGGACTGCGAGGGCGACAATATAGGAAGGGGACTTTTATGCGCGTTATGGTGATCGAACCCTGCCCGCGGCGATCCGCTTCTCCTGCTGGATCCGTGCCCTTCCTGAAGGGAGGATGACGTAAAGTTTGAGCTGTCATTGATATTAGCATTCTTCTTAACGTTGTTTAGCCTCATCTTCTTCAACGTTATGTTTCGTCGGCTGTCATCTTCCACAGGTGGTTTTCGTTTTCTACAATCTGCCAATTCACTACTCTGAGGCTGGGATGGCTGCATATATCTGTCCATGGCCGATCGAAGGGGGCGAATCAGGGTTTGGCGTGAGGGTCGAACACGAAACGTTGCAAATAATCTGGGGTAGAACGTGTCTTCTTTATCACTATGCCCCTCACGAACATGTCTTAAAAGAGTCCAAAACTATAAATATCTAGGACTATTAAGCCTTTTCGAAAAAAGTACAATTGGAATGACGTGCAAGAAAATGTATAGCCAATTTGCCACCGAAGCCAAATTATACTTATACAATTCAATACGCGTTCTTCTAGTACTTAAATGGGTTTAAGATTTGTGAAATAAATGGTTATTTATATTTTCTCTCAATCTATTAACAAGAGTAGTGAAAAGTTTAAAGCCATTTTTTTCTTTTATTAACAAATATTTTCACTATAATGTATTATTATTTAATTTGAAATATACGAAAATATCTCGAGTCATTTTAAATAAATAATTTTAGAAAAAAAATTAAATATATTTATTTTTTGATAATGATAAAATGAAGGGTTTGAAAGAGACCCTTCCTTTATACAGAGAAGAAGAAATATATAACATTAAAAATTGTAATAAAACACATTTAGTAATGGTAAATTAAAAATAGGGTGCGAACAAGTTGCAAACCTTTAAATTAATAGACTCAAATCTCACAAATTGATACACCTCTTACACCATATTTTTTCAAAAGTAGAGGGTCATGTGCCTTGAAATTGTTTCTATAAATCTTGAATTATTGTAGCTATTAATAGGGTGCTTATGTTATTATTATTTAAGAATTGATGTTTATAGTAACAATACATAATCCATCATCATGTTATGTAAATATTATGATAGCCTCAATTCATTAAGGTGTTTGTGTAGTAATTATATCCCCTTACCTAATATTTATGACTAACATTTAATGCATTAATATGATTGTGTATGAAGTGGGTCATATTACCTTATAACTTTTAATAAATAAATATAGATATTATAAATTAATCTGATAGTATTTTATTCCACTCCACTGGATTAAAGATGTGGTATTTTAATTTATCGTATCATTATGAACCCTTGATTCCAGCATGAAATAATGTAATGTATTATGACCATCACAATAATTATAAAATTGAATGATGGGGCACTACCACGAGTGCATGAGCTCAAGACTTTACCAACATTCCCACTTCTTTTTATTTTCACCCTACTAGAGGTGTAAGTAGAAATACCATGGAAAAATAACTTCCATAAAAAGAGACTTTGTTGCATGAAATACATTACTATTTTAACCTTTTAGGGTTTTACAAGTGTACTTACCTATGTTTGGTTAAAGGGCTAAGATGTTTACTTCAGTTAAATAAATTAAAATAACTGAACTAATGATTTATTATGATTTTAACCTTATTTGACTTCATATAAAGAGAAACAAATATGGATAAATAGAGACTAATATAAAAATTGGCTGTCATAGATGATCTGGGTTCTAGAATTTGAGATTTGAGTAGTAGTCTATGTTGTCAATAAGATTTTAGTTCTCGTCTATTCATTAGATAGTAGTACCTAGTTTGGACACTATTGTCATCTGTGTGTAGTGTCCCAAATGTGGCACGAATGTTTGATTTATGGGACTATTCCTATTTTTAGAAAGCACTTGTGCTTGTGTTTGTATATTTTGTTCCTATGTTACAAAGGCCTATAGTTCTATGTTGTACCTGGAAAATCTCTATTTTAATGTAAAAACCTAATTCTTTTTGTAATTATGATACGAGTAAGAATTAAGTGTGTGTTACTAGGATGGAATGGGCATCCTCAACACCCCACTATGTAGAGAGTTGCCTACATACCAATACTTCAAAGAGAGGTCAAGTTTAATGTAGTTTTCCCACCATGTTCTTGATGTCTATGTAAGTGAATGCTAGAATGAGAATGGCCTTGGATGCCTTGAATGTTTTTGAGCTTTTAAATGCTTGAAAACTAGATTTAAGGCTATTTTAGATGGTAGAATGAAGAATGTAAGGTATAATAGGGATAAAGTACCTTGATTTTGCATGACTTTGTCTTTGGTTTGAATATATTTTGCATCTATTTTCCATCCAATGAATAGAGGTAGATTATACTTATATTTATAGGTATTTATTATTTGTGTAGATAAGAAAATATGCTTAGGCCAACCTTAAGAGGGGCACCTTTTTAAAAAAATATCCATCAGGAAGATTTGGGGATAAGGACAGTAACATCCAATTGGGGACACTAGTGCCATATGGTTGTAGTGTCATAAATTTGATAATAATGTTCTTTCTATAAACTACTAAGTAATTTGCATTAGATTTAGGGATGATAGTTTTGGGACTATGCCTTGACTGGCTATAGGTGACTGAGGTCTGTTTAATGACTAGATATGTAAGTCTAAGGATATATAGTAGGTCTATAGCTAGCCTAAGGATAAGTTAACTTAAGCGACACTCTTAGCATCCAATTAAAACTTTTAGGTGATTACATTTACCCTCTTCCAATTTATGTTAGGAATAAAACAAAGCAAAATGACTAATATAAATAAAAAAGAAGCATACCTGGACTTACCTTGGATGTGAAGCTCTTATAGAAGAGTTTGAATATGAAAATTTGGGTTTGTCTATGTGAAACATGATCTAAAGTAATGTCTTATAATGAAATGTGCAAAAATTAGTCCTTAAGAGATAATCAAAATCAAAATACTCTGCTAAAATGAAATAACTGAATAAAGAGTGAGGAAAAGAATGAATACACCTTATTGGGTACGTGAACTAATACATGAACCTAGTGACAACCTGCATGTGTGAGTGTGTATATTAATCATATCAATGAATATCTTGAATTGAGCTGATGGATTTCTCAATCCTCGTATGGGTGGCTCAATAACTCAATTTGGTTTTGATTCCATCATTACCCACCCCTACTTGGTGGATCCTAATCTCTATCAATAGCTTGGATAAGACTGTAAGTGTGTCAAAGTCTCTTATGTAGGTGTATCAAAAACTCAAGTAGGCCATAATTCCATAGTTTACCCCTAAGTGAAGTAGGTGCATTTGTAATTGTACTATATAAAGTGATAAATGTATCTAACTAAGTAATCTAAATGTGTATTTGGCTCTATAGCCAATTAGATATATTAGGTAGTTTTGTGCCACTTAGGAATACTAACCACTGTAGATGGAGTAAGTCGTGGATATGGTGACAACCTAAAATTTGATAGAATGTGCATATAGTATAGAGAATGACATAGAGTTTGCCATTCCACCTGATCAACCCATTTGATGTTGAGTATATAAAAATAATGTGCTGTAGACATGGCATAAATATGGTATTTGAGTATACTAAATTTGAATCAAATATTTAATAGCTAAAATTGGGTAATTGCACTAAATGTATGAGTGATCATACCACACGTGATGCCCCCAAATTTAATGAATTAGTATGAATCTAAACTAAAATGAATGAATTTGAGCTAAATCTGAACATACATTCCAAACCTATGACTATATCTATGAAAATATGTACTATATTTGTTGTACTAGTTTGAATGATCTAGACTATCCTGAAGCTAGGACTACTAGATAGTAGCACCCTATAGTGGACAGTAACACCCTATGGCACTAGTATCCCAATTTAGGTTTTAGTGATTACTTGGTTTAATCTATGTATGGTCTGAACTAACTGTTGAATCTCTATTTTGTTTAATGTTTACTCTGAGTCTCATATCTGAAATTGAGCCTGTGTGATGAAATGTATCTATGAAAATCAAAATATGAGCTTTATCTCTATGAAAATCCTATAAATGCCCCCCCTTTTTAGGGTAGTTATAAAATCTATGGAAGAACTACCCTCTAAAGAAGCAACTTTGTAAAATGTTTTAGCTAGAACATGTGCATTATAGTCAAGTATAATGTAAAACATAACATCATAATGTAAATGTATCTGAGCATAAGTAGGAAACATAAGATGTATGTTATAATCTAGCATTGCACAAGGGTGTCAATATAGATGTAATAAATATATAACATCAGTAAAATTTGAGTAATTATCTAGGGGATAGGGCATGATGTCCATCAAGGCTCTCATGTAGGAAGGGTAGATGCATGAGGTCACTTATGACATCAAAAACTAATGTGTGTGTGTGTGTGTGTTACAAGAAAATACATGTGTCATGGTCTAGAAGCATAAGAGGAAGCAAACATACAAGCATATGAGGCACACAAAAGGTAGGCGAAGGGATCAAAATACAAGGGGCATGGGAAAATGTCACTAAAGCTAAGATTGAACACATATAATGACATGTTCAAATTCCCACATATGTAATCAATAAGAAATTTGGCGTAGAGCCATAGAGAAGGACATGTTCAAATGTCCAAATATATAAGCATGAAAGAGCACACACAATGGACATGGGAACATGCCTAAGGCATACAAATAAAGAAGTGTCATAGAATCCAAGTAACAATGGCATATTGAAATTACCTCAAATATGTAAGAATCATAGTGACATAATCAAGTCTAATCTAAGAACTGTTGACCAAATTTGGCCCTATAGGTCAAATTAGGCTCCCTATAGGTAAACACTTGATCTTTAGAGGTTATAGGGGTATTATATTTTGTCATAGGGTGTATTATAAGTATTTTTGTATCATTTAATGCCACATTAGCCTTGGTCTTGGTAATTTTTAATATTTATGTCTTTTTGAGTCATTTTTGGGTTAAAATAGAGTATTAAATGACTTATATGGCCTCCTTGGCAAATGTGAAAATTTAAAAAGGTGACATCATTCCCCATATTTATTAATAAGTCTTAAGTAACCATTTTTAATTGAAAATTGGTAGGTCTTCAAAAGAATGTGAATTTTTTTTGAAAAATAAGCATTTAATGAGGTGTACAAAATAATATGGCCTCCTAAATTTGAGGACACTCTAGTAGTGTCTCTTGGTCTTCCAAACACTTATTAAAATGATAATTTTGATCATAAGATCAAATTAATTAATAAAACTACTTGTCTCTCCTTCCACTAGGCTGGTAAGTAAAATGGTTTTTAGGTTTGTGTTTGGTATGACCAATAGGGGAGGTTTTAAGAAAATTGCTCTTGGGTGTATCTTCTAAATTTAATAAAATTACATTTTATGTTTGTTTGTAGAATAATTGTGACCTATACTTTATGAACCATTCTTAAAAAGCTCACCTATTCAATTTACTTGCTAATCTATGTACCCTATAGTTTTTAATTTAGTTTGGAGAAATACATATAATCCAAATACTTATATTGAATTCAAAGGTATTTTAATATCCTCTCACATGTTTACCATCCTTGGTTTTATGTTTGGAGTTAATTTGAAGAGCCAATCACCTCAAGTATGTAGACTGGTCCCATTTTGTGTAATAGGTAGGTTTCCACCACTTCCAAAGTCTTTGTATCTTTGTAATGGTGTTAAAGGATGGTCATGGTTTTTTTACATGTTTAAAATGTTTTTTCCTTTCATTTTGAGCTCATCCTCAAAATCAATCCTCCACAGAGTTACAACCACAAGTGGGAGGTAGTTGTTTTACTCTATGACTATCATGTATAGTCAGCCGAGAGCTAGGTTGAAGTATTTAACATGTCTATGGAGCCATAATTATGATATTTATATATTTAATAAATTACCATAGTATATATAATCAAGTAAAATTCCTTCACTTGGTAGAAGAGGGATTGTCCCAGTCAAAATAGTCACTTGCATACTCAGTCTCCCATGGAATTGCACTTATAGGTGCTCTCATAAGGACTAATCATGTTGGAATGGAGTATTGATAGTGAATAAAGTCTATTTGAAATCCTTGAAAGAGGTCTAAGCTCATCAAAGGTAAAAAATTATTAATTGTTCACACTCATCACTCACTGCCTACAATTTTGCATTCTCTACATGTATGTGACAATAACCACCTGCAGGTGGTCCTAGTGGAGGACAAAAAAATATCAATGGGGGAAGTTAGAATAGGAAAAAAGATTCTTTGGAAGTTATATTATATGTATTGACCATAATAGACCTCTTTGAAATGTTAAATGGGTAAATGAAGGTATAAACTATCTTTAAAGAAGAAATTGCTGACTTTTGGGATATAATCCCCAAAATGTGAAAATAGTGAAATTCACCATTTTGTGGATGACATACAACAAGGTTGCCAATGAATTTTATGCATCCTGATGACCTTGTATTGAATCCTCTAGATAGGATAAAGAATTTACAAAGTTTGAAGGACAAATGATCAATAGAAATTGGTTTTTTGTAGGCCCAAAGTTGTGCTTTCATGCAATAAATCTAGGTAATAGTATTTACAGGTTTTTAAGGTACAAAGTGATCTTAACACTTCAATGTGCTTATAATAAATATTATCATGTTTTTAATGTCTTTATGGATTTAGAGACACACTAATGAACATAAAAAATCATGAGGATAACATTGATATGTGGTGTTTCAAGCCCAACTCATACCTATAGGTGTCCCTTCATGCAAAAACATTCACCTACAGTTGATTATAAATATATATAGTATATGACCCAAGTTTAGGCATGAAGTTTAAATAGGAGAATGAATTTCAATGTCCAAAAATTACTTCCTAATATCTGAAAGAGTCTTCATGGTGTGTATGACATAGGTTTTATAGATAAAAGACACCTAAAGGATACCACACAGTCAATTCTAGATGACTATGAGGGGCACAGAGCAAAGAAGTTAAGATTATTGACATGGAATTAACCCAAACATGGATGAATAGGTCCAAAAACTTACTAAATGATCTTGGAATATCTCAAGAGGTCATAGTCACTATTTTCAAGTATAATCCATACATAGACATCTACAGGCATCCCTCTAAGGTAGGAAACACAGTCAAGTAACTTAACAAGATAAGTGAGTAAGATAGGCCTAAAAGTACATTAAATTGATTTAAATATAATGTTAAATGAGTTAAAATATTTTTATGAATTATAAATCATATGTATAATTCAAAAATATAAAGTTTCATCTATAGGAGGACCCCTGGTTTGTAAGAAACATAGTCAGTGGTAACTGAGTGGTGACAGTGAACCTAAACAAGGTGTATTAAAGGGTGTTTGAGAGGTTGGAGAGACAAATGGAGTTGGATCACATCCATAATTATCATAAAAGTGTCATGAAACCATAATGATGTATTTTGAATAGAGAATGGACTCATATCAAGCATCACAATCTACTTCCCAAAACCCCTGCACAGTCTACCTTTTCTAGGGCTATGGCTTGGAAATATAAGTAATTATGAGGTATATTGATAAGAAAAAGAGATAAAATTTGGTAAATAAGGTATATATTAGTTGGATAAGTACCTCCAGTACTTGTATTGTCTTGGAAAATAGGGGAAGTGCCCTCTATTTTGTCTCATATAGAGGGCACTCCACTTAAGCATAAATCCTATAGTCCTTAAGATGGGAGATAAAGGATGATCCAGGAGTTGTTTTGAAAATTTAAATATATTTAGGAAGATGGAATACAAATAATAAAATATGAGTAAATTTTTTATGAGGATGAAACTCAATAGGGTGTTCTAAATGGAGAAAAGAGCATAGTTTAAGCTGAAAGCCAAATGGAGAACCACTTTCACTTCTGGTATGAGGTGAAAATTATAATGGATTAGATAATGTATATTGGGGAAAAATATATTTATTTAATCTATTGGAATGTATTTTAATCCATCAAAAAATTATTTTGGGCTTCAAGGTAACTTAGGCCTGTAGGAAATGGAGAAAAGAGCTTGATATAATAGCATTAGTTGCTCACATCTCCTTAGACACTATGAATGGAGATATAAGAATATTGGAGACATTAAAAGGGGTCCTAAGATACATTATTATGTAATTGGTTTGTGATTATAATTTTACATCTTCATGAACAAACCTTAAGAGTAGAAGTGAGGCTAAAACACTATGAAACCCTAAATAAGGACCCGATTGGGAAAACAAGGATGGAGATAAATTATAATGGGATGGAATGGACATGAAAGTATATGAAGGTTGTATAGGAATCAATAATTACCATTTAAATCCACTTGAGGTGTTTCATACTTATATAAATAGGGTACAAAATTGGTTTTTTTGATTGTTTTGTGCATTATGCAGGTTCTAGGAGGTTTGAAGAGATGAAATAAACTTTGGAAAGAAGCTTGAGAATTTAGATAACTACCCATGTACATTCAATTACATATAAAAAATCCTAATTATTCCTAACAAAGAACTCATCTCAACTATTTTGAACAAGCATAGTGGACATGATGGTGAGAAGGATGAAAAATTCAAGTGGAATTCTTTTTAAGGTATGCTTGATGCCTCTAAGGCCATAAAGGGTCTTTTAAAGTTTCATCCACTCCATTTTATTAATTTTCATGGAAAATTTATGCCTTTTTAGGGGATAAGTGTGAGGGATGTGTGAAAGAGGAGTTTCCTTTCAGTACAGGCAATGATGGCTCACTTCTATAAGATTTTAAATGACTAAGAATACAACCAATGTATAGAGAAGCATGTCTAAAATAATTACATATTAATCTAATCATGTTATGAATTGAGAGATAATTGGGGACAAGTGATTTCTTGTTATGGATTTAATTTTCCTTGGTATTCAAATAATCTAGTTGAAGCAATAGATCTTCTCAGAGAATTGAGAATTGTTATTGAATCTAATTTTAATAATTTAACTATCGAAGGTGATTCTCTCTTGATAATTAACATTTTTAAATTGAGAAGAATTGATAAGTGGGAGCTTAATTCAATAATTCAAGATATTTTCCAATCCCTTCCATTATTTGAGGATATTTCATTCTCTCATAACTATTGTGATACTAATGCTCTGGCATATTTATTTTCAAAATTTGGAATTCTTCAACTTATTGTTAATGAAGATTGGCAGTGTGAATGTCGCCCTGCTTAGGAATAATGTATGGAATTGATTAACAAAAAATTTACTAGCTTTCAACCTCCCATTTGAATCTCTATGTAATTTCACTTTTCCTTTGGTCCTTTGAAGTAGGGAAGCTTTGAGGTTTAGAAGAATTTCGCACTGATTTTATTTTCAATAATTGTAGTGGTATTTTTTGGTTTGAGGAGCTTGACTAACCTTAGTGATAAAGTTGGTTTGATGTAATCCTTAAGTAATTTAGGTTTTCCTCTTTATTTTAGATAGTTAGGAAGTTTGTGATTGACAAGTTTTCAGATGCAATAATGCTTTTCTTTTTATAAAACATTTGTGAAATTTTTGTTTGAGTTATGGTCTTGGAGAAGTTCTTAGAATACATATTAGTAGTTGGTATCTAAAACCTTTGGAGTGGTGCTCATCCTACTTCATTCAATAATTTTATGGAGGTGTTTCCATCAGTACTCCTATACTAATATATGATGAGTTACCTATTATACGTTAGTGAATTTTTTCTAAAGATTTTGGGATTTCATTATTTAGTCTTCTCTCTTGTATTTTGATTATTGGCATTGATGTAGTTTGGGTTTTTTGGGGCTTATTTCTCATCTCCTTATATTCTTAGGGAGACTTATTTTGTCTTTATTAGTTTTATTTGGTTTTATGTACTTTTATACAATGGGTAAAGGGCTTATTTTCCCTTATTATTCTCTAAAAAAAATTGAAATCTATGTGTTGTGCACATAAACTTCCATTTTTTATTATTAGTAAATGACAGGTTTTTAAAGGGACCCCTCCCTTAAATAAAGGAGAAAAGGGTATAACATACAAATCATAGTGAAAATCCTATTCCATCAAAATATGAATCAAATAACAAGAAAGAAGATGTGGCCTAAAGTGCCATAATTAACAAAAATAGTCTAAAATTGAATCAAACATCATCACAACAACTAAAAAGCAAACAACAAACCACTATGATCATTCAATGATATTCTCTTTTCTATATTTGAGCATCACAGTAAATGGTTCCGTTTCCTTACCATGTCCACTTATCTTATTACAAACTAAAATCCACTCACCATAATCCCCTTCATCAAGTAAGATGGGGATATTTAATTTTGGGGAATCAGCTAATTCCTTTTAATGGATCCCAATCCTTCATCTCATCAATAGTTATACTTTTTGAATCCTTGGCCACAATCTTCCCACCTAGAAATAATTTTTACACACACATGATTTTAGTATTGAACTTTTCTTCCCACCTAAACCTCCTAATAGCATATGATACGTCATCACATTTAAAATAATAATAATAAATTAATGTTTCTTTTTAGATGTGGATTTTAAACGAATAAAAAATGGTTACATGGATAAGAATTAGATGTCTAGAGTAAAAAGATTATTCATCAAATTACTTCCTTATATCACATATCTTTTTTTATCTATTTATATTTTATCTTAGATAGCTATTGATATTTTCTATACTATAAACTCCAAAATACACTTTTTTCATATGTGACTACAAGAATAAAAATTCCAATAAATCACTACCAACAAGAGATGGTTGTAGAGTTTCTAATGAATCAAAATAATATTATTCTTTACAATCCTTCCTCATTGACTATCCATATATATAGACTACACCCATTTTAATTTTAATAAAAACATAGCCAAGTGAATGAGAAAATTTTGCCATTATAAATGAGAGCAATAGTAGTTTGAAAACTAAAATTATTCATTATGAAATTACCTAAGTCAGTATATAATGAAACTAAAGGTTGTTCAAAAATTGTAATATAAATAGATAACCAACATGCATGACTTCCTTTTGGGATTTTATTAATGAGAATAAAATATCCATCATTTGTACTAAAAGTATAAGCAAATCGATTTTTTGAATAAAACCCAAAAGTGTGTAGCTACAAATAAATTTTGGAGCCAAAGAATAAACCAATAATCAATCAAAATAATAGGATTTAAAATCAAAATAGGGGAGGCAGATTTGATCTAAAACACATAAAAAATAATATTTTATTATTTATTTAAAAAATATATTATCTTCATATTATTACACACTTTTCTTACAACAACTACTATTGTTTAAACTCTTAAAAAACTTATTGTACTAAACATAAAAGAACTTCTATTCTAATTATATGTTGTCATATCTTATGTATGTTTCTACATATGATATTTGTATACTCCTTTGTTATACATCTAACTGATGTCAATGTTCTTCTTTATTGTAGTTGCAGACATGCTCTCTATTGTTCTACTCTACTACTGCACTTTCTATCTTCTCCCCTTGTGTCTTGCTAATTATTTTTCCATTCATTTAAATTATTATATTTTTTCACTTTATATTATTTTATGTTATGATTGTTCTCCACTTACAAAATATTTTACCACTCAGTCCAATTTGATATACAAACAAATCAAAATTTTAATGTTGGGTGTTAATTTATTTTTTGTGTGAATCCTTTATCATTATAGGTAGGTTAAGGAGGTCAAGATCAAATATTTTAACACTCACCCTTAATATTGACCTTAATCCATGTTTTAATGAACTATTTTCGACCACTAAATCATCTTAAAAGCTATTAATTAATTATTTGTGTGATTTTGAATCTTTTATGTTCATTTTTAGAGCTAGTATATGCATCTCTGAAGCTATAATTTGCATCTCTTGAGCTAACTTGTGCATCACTATAGATACAATGTGTGATTTTGAAGTCAACTTATGAACCTATATTGGTAGTGTTGTTGCATTTATAGCCTCTAACATCTATCATAAATGCACAAAACTATCTTTTGACATGGTATTAGTAAGTATATAATTGAGTTATTGCTTTGATCTATAAAATTTAAGCTTAATATTTGCATGTTCTACCAATTCCCATATGAAATGATAAAGAATCTTAATATGTTATCCCCATCCATTAAAAAATAGATTCATTATAAGGTATATTGAGGATACATTTCATGATATATTATTGTACCATATCCTTGTTCATCATTCAAGTCACATAGGATTCTCCTAAGCTAAATAGCCTAACATGTAGTTGTAGTTAGTAAAATATTCTTAGGTTATGTTATAAAGAGATAAATTATAGGTTGTTTCTTGGGTGACCATGAAATGGATCTTTAACCAACACATATCCTGATGTGCTCTACTTGTCATCTAAACTACCTTCTAAATCATTTTTTGTATAGCTAACCATCTCAAATTCACTTGATGTATTATATAAGATGCCATAGTTCTTGGTGTCATTGACATATCTTAACATTATATTATCTCCTTTCTAGTGTGTATCCTTAGATGTCTCCATGCATATGTAAATTAGAATAGCTACATACATTAAATCAAGACCATAAGTTGTGAAGTACATTAAAATTCCAACCATGCTCTTGTATAAGGTTGGATTCACTTCATTTTTTAAATATTATTTAATTAATTTCATAACTATGGTTTTTGGTGTTGGTTTAGGATTTTTATTAAACATTTTTAATCTCTCTAAGATTTGTGTGGCATGCTTTTATTTAGAGGTGAAAATGCCATGATCATTATGTTGTACGTATATGCTGAGGAAATACTCTAAAAACTATAAGTCTATGATTTATAATTCTATTTTCATACTTCCTTGAATTTATAAATGAATAGATTAGTCGTCCTTATAAAAATAAAATCATCTACATATAGTACAATAATCAAAATTTTATCATGGTTTCCCTTGAAGTAAAGGGTGGGATCATTGTCATTTTTGCGGAATCCATTGCTAATAAAATAAGTATCAATTATGCTGTACCACGGCCTTGGATCTTTGCTTAAGCATGTAAAGTGATTTATTCAACATATATGCCTTGTCTTCTTGCCATACAACTCCATATCTAGGCGAATGATAAACATATACCTATTCTTTAAACACTTCATTTAGGAAGGAAGGTTTCACTTTCATTTTATATACTTTCCACTTGTGATAGAAAGATATAGATAATACATCCCACATGACTTCCATTTTTGAAACAAGAGCATATGTCTCAACATAATATCTTTCAGGTTTTTTATGTATCCCTTAACAACCAACCTTGATTTATGCATTTCAACTTTCCCTTCTCATGTGCTCTTGCTTATAAACCCACATAATTTTGATCACTTGTTTACCTTTTGTTACTTGACCTAGATTCCATGATTTGATTCTTCCTATTGAATCTATTTCCTCAACCATGGACATACACCATTTCTCTTATTTCACTTCTTGTTGAAAGCACACAAGATCAATTTGATACAATAAATCAAAGTTTCTATTCTCATCAAGATTATCATATCTTGTATTACTAGAAATATCCCTCCAGCTCCTTGTATTCTTAGCAGTATAGAGGAGGATTGTATATGAACTAATGCTTAAGCTACTTGATTATGTACTATGTTATGAAATTTATGTAGACTAAAGTGTTTCATTAGGTTCACCTCACTAATTTATGACTATTTGAGCTTGAATTATGGAATTTATCTATTTATTTACATCTTCTACATCATCTATGGGTACCATTATAGAGATACCTGAGGTAGTGTCAATAATGCCATCCTATGATTCGTTATCGATGAAGTCAACATCTTTGTTGACAATAATCTTCTTAATAATAAGGTTATACAGTATATATGATTTAAACACTTTAGTATAACTAATGAGGATAAACTTTTCTCCTTTATCATCAAATTTATGCCTCTTCTCCTTTTGTAAAAATGTATATTCCATCCACCCAAATATTCCTAGGTTATTCAAATTATTTTTTTTGTTTATCCATGGTTCTTTTAAATTATCGTCTCATACAGACTTTGGGAACATCTATTTAACAATTATATTGTTATTAATATAGCCTAACACCGAAATTAATTTCTAATTCCCTTGGGCTTCAACATACTTGAAACCATCTCCTCGATGTTTCAATTATTCCTTTCATCCACTTTTTTTTTTATTTAGGAGATTACGTTGTAGTGAAGTGTTTTACAATCACTTCATATTTATAAAAATTTAGAATTTTTAGACATACTTTCCCACTCTATATATTTTTAGGACATTGATAAAGTGTTCAATTTTGTTTATTAACCAAGGCCCTCCAATTATACCTATTATAATCATCTATTGAGGTCAATAAGTATTTATTATTTTAATGAGTAGGATATTTCATTGGGCCACAAAAAATTAAATGCACTAACTCCAATGGTGCTTTTTTACTTCCTAGACAACCTCGATTAAAAGGGTTCCCTATGTTCTTTCCCTAAGATGCATGCCTCACATTTTCTATTAGGTTACACTTTTATTTGTATTCCCCTTGTCATATCTTTATTGGATAGGAGATTTACTATCGAATAACATAAGTTCCTATACTTTAATGACTAGGTTTAGTATGGATCTTGATGGATGTATTTAAGGTTGCATGTTGTAGTACTAACACTCTCTTTATGTGATTATGAAATATCAAGTGAAAGCTATGTAGAAATATTAACTTGGGGTATATAGCTTCAGCCATTATTTTCTCATTTAAATTTATGGATTTTTTCATCCTTCATCCTTGTCTCTTTTAATTGGGTCTTTTGAGCATTTTTCAATCAATGAACCATAATAGTATCAAGATAATAGAATTACTTATAAGCAAAGATTATGATTAACAATGAGTATTGATTCATATTAAAATAATTTATATAATTAAAAACCATTCATAAATAAGCCTTAACTGAAAATTAGAGTTGGCATGTAAAATTCAAAACTCTAAAAATAATAAAACTCAACCTACTATTCTTAGTAAGTATCACATGAAAGCATGCAAAACTCCAAAAATGTCCAAGAATGAACTAAACTCTAAAATTAACCTATCATAAAAAAATTCAACTAATGTTCATGTCCAGTTAAAAAATTGATAATTTCTAAATTAAAAAAAATCAAAATAATATTAAAGTGTAATTTCAGACCCTCATATGGTCACATTTGGCATCCCAAAAATATTAAAAATGTCCAATAATGGGAAGGGTAGGTTATATCTTCATTAAATTTTTTGAGGTAATCATTTTGGCAAGAAGATGGGCTCAAACCGAGTTATGGATCAAAATTTATGGCTTCTATAAGTTTGGCCTCTTTTCCTGCATCATTCTCCTCTGCTTGAAAATAACTCAGTTCTTGTGAGTTTCTCTAATTTTACAACTACCATTTATTCATATCAATATTTTTTAGATCTCATACTATAATCCAAGTGTTATCTTACTTCTCTAATCTTTCCCATAGTACCAAATACTTGTCATAACTTCCTTGCCTTGTGTTTATTATCTTCTTATTTAGAACGTACACCATATTTTATTTATTCTTCTTTAACACATGCTGATCATAATCCACTTCTTCATATTCTGCACCTTCACCATCTTCTCAATGGAAATCATTTAAATATGAAACATTAAATGCTAGAGAGATATCAAAATTTTGTGGTAAACTCACCTCATAAGCATTGTCAATAATTTTATTCACAATTAATATGGTCTAATTTTCTTGTACTTCAGCTCATTATACATGCCTTTCAAAAACCTCTCTTTCCTCAAGTGAACCACCACTAAATATCCTTTTACAAATATTTTTCACCTTTTTCTTCCAATTTATACTATTTTATGCTTCTCATTATGCTTTCCTACAACATTCTTCTTTATTCTTCTTGTAACTACTTTGTATGTTCTACAAATGCTTCTGCATCATCACTAACTCATTCTGCAATTGGTAACTATACCAAATCTAAAACATTCATAGGATGTTTCCTATAAAAAATCTAAAATTCTAATTTTCCTATTAATATGTTCATTGAAATATTATATGTAAACTTAGCTTGTGTTAAATCCAATTCCCATTGTTTGGGCTTCTCAACAAATATACCAAGCTCTTGTTTATAAATTTTGTTTGTACCTCTATTTGGAGATGGTACGCACTACTAAATTATAGATTAATCCCCATCTTTCTCCATTAAGTCCTCCAAAAAGGGATTATAAATTTTATGTTCCTATCTGATGTAATACTTTTTGAAATACCATACAATCTCACAATATCCTTAAAAATAGTTTTGCAACTCCAATGGAAACATTGGTCTTCTTACATGCAATAAAATGAATCATCTTAAAAAATAATCTACAACAACAAAAATTGAATCATTAACACTCTATGTGTTTCTTAATCCCAACACAAAATACATACTCAAATCTATCCATGTTCCTCTTATAACTCATAATGACACATATAGCCATTTTTTTTGTGCATGTCTTTCTGCCACCTAACATATCATACATCTTGAAACATATCTTGTCACATATTTCTTCATCTGTTTCCATGAGTTGATCTTATCTTTATATTTTCTTTATCTTTCTTTCTACTTGTGATCCTACCAAATTATTATATGACCCTTTAATTTCATTCATGAAAACTTTACCTTCTTGTCTTCTCTCACAGTTCCCCAAAAAAAATAAAAAAATCAATTATGTTTATCTAGTATATCAACTCCTCTAGTTTTAAACTTTCACCATAACCTAAAATGCCAACCTTGATTATTTAATTCCTTCCTTCTAAATCTATAACCATCCTCTCATCTATTGGTGTTAGTTTTTCTTGTTGTTCTTCTAAAATTTCTTCTTCAAGATCTGTGTCATCTTCTACATCATCTTCTTCTCTCCTTTCTCTTTTATTGACAACAATTTGGGTTAATTATTCTACTTGACTCTATAGGTCTTGCATGCTATGGTTCATCTGAGTGATTCATCTTCATAATCTAACCATCTCTTATGATATTAAGACAATAGAATTATTAAAAAATGAATAATAAATGGTATTAATTTGTAATAAATTGATTCAAAAAATGAAAAAACATACATAAATAAGACTCAACATAGAATTATAGTTGACATGCATAATTCATAACTCTAGAAATAAAATCTAAAAATAATAAAAATCAACCTACTATTTTTAGTAAGTTTTACATGAACGTGCACACATATCTAAAAATTTCCAAAAATAAACATAACTCTAAAATTAAACTATAGGATGAATTTCAAGTAATGTTCAATTTTAGTTACAAACATAAATAATTATTAAATTTAGAAAAAACTCAAAAATAATATTAAACAATAGTTTCCAACCCTCAGATGGTCACATTAGGCCTTCAAAAATATCAAAAATCTCTCATAACCATAAGGTAGGTTATGGATGCATTGAAAGTTTTGAGCCAGTCATTTTGGCACAAGGATGGGATCAAACATAGTAGCGGATCAAAAGTTATGGTCTTCGAATGTTCAACCTCTTTTTTGGCCTCTTTTTTTGAAAACATGCATATTTAGTTACCTTATCATTAGCTACATTTCCACTTTGCCTTGGCTTGTCATTGTCATGACCTTTCTTCCCACACTATGGACTTGTGTGCATACTTTAAGTGGTTTTGGACTTCATTTAATATTTTATGTCAGGATGAATTGATTAGATAACTTAACCCTTGTGTTGATCTTAAATGACTATCAACACATTGATCGGAAAATGTGAAATCAAGGTACATTTTAATTTCAATTTTATTCTAATTAGTCACTAGAATATTATAGTTATTTTCCTTAAATAGAAACATGTGATGTGGTCATAAATAACAATTGTGAATGAAGGAAAAAATGAGCATGCAAAATATATAAATGGAGAGGTTGACATTGGGAGAAAAAAAACAAAAAGGCACCAATGCTTAAATAAGAAATGGATGTTTTTAAAATATAGATCAACACTTAGAGGGAAGGAACAAAAAAGGGAAGTAAAAGAAGAAAATTAGTGTAGGGCAGAGAGGGAGGGATGTAGAGGAGAGAATGAGGAGCTATAGGAAATAAGGCCACTGCATTAGAGAATGGCATCAATAGATCTTTCCTTCCATTCTTTAACTTATCCCAAGATCAACATCACAGCCATTCACTTTAACTTAGTTATTTTCAATTAAGGAGAACCATATTCCATTTTAGTTAATGTTTCTTGTACGCACTAGCTAAACCTATTATTTTTATTTATTGAAAAGGAAATATATTACTTATGGTTATAAGAAATTGTTGAAAATGAAAATATAATAATATATATATTTATTTGTATGTAAATATTATTTTTTTATTTTTTTCATAGTATTTTATTTACATGATTTTTAGAAAAGAAAAGAAAAAGTATATTATTTTATGTATCTTTAAGGAATAAAGTTTAGATAGAAATTATAATATTTTTCTTTATTTTTTTAGTATTTTATTTAAATTATTTAAAAGGGAATATGAATTATTTTTATTTATTGTTAAGGAAATAATTTGAAATGAAAAATATAATGTTTTTGCTTATTTTATACAATTAAATGAGAAAGAATTTTAATTTTTATAACTAGAATGATATTGTATTCAGTCTTTCATTATGTTTCTTGGAAATAAGTTTAAATTTCATAATTTGTGTAGTTAGAAGTTATGCTACAACAAATTCTTTAGAGATTCGTTATATGTAATTTTTACATGTATACGTAGAAAATTATTGGAAATTTTTATAATTTAGTAGTTGAAAATTTATTAAAGATAATTAATTATTTTACATTTTGGAATACCTATTATAACAAATTTCATAATAATATTTTAAATCATTATGTTGATTTTCATTTTTCCTAAACATGGTTTAAAATCTATTATTTTTTCATTCTTCATTTGGAAAATGAAATATTCTTTTATTATCATTAAGAAAAAAATAGAATGATAACATATATTCATCATTTTATAGTTTAAAACTCAATTAGAACCTTCCTTTAAAGCATATAAAGTATTTATTTAATGTTAAATTTAAGTTCAAATACCATTCTTAAACTCATTATAAATAAGTTATCTTTTAGAGTATAATTATCAAAGAGATGATGTTGTCAAAAATTTGACATGAGGACTAAACTAGATGATGATGTTATACATTTGCTTCTACCTATCTACACAAGAATTTTCTTTTGAAATTAAATGCAATAATTAAGTTGAAGCAAGAATTTAGGGTTAAACAAAACTACATAGTGTTCGATGCAAGTGGTGCCTCTCGCTCATGTTATCACCCCTGAGATACTGCATCTATAGCCTAATATAGTTATAATAATAATGTCTGGGCATTATCCCTATAAACCATCAAGGAGAAATAAGGATCATGTTGTGTCTTTAATACCAAGGGGTGGCATAATCCCTCTTGAACAATAAACACTAATCAAGATAATTAAATGATTTCAACTACCTTAGATGATTCTAACTTGTGAACTTATGAAATAGAATGGAGAAAATACATTTCTTACTCAAAACGTGATACTTCCAAAAAGTAGCAATAAAAACTCAGATTGAGAATGTTAAACAAATTACTATAAAAAAAACACCAACCATATGACTCTCAGATAATGAAACTTTAGCAATAATAATTGTAAGGATTAGGTTGGTTAAAGCAAGGATCAAAAAACATTGTTAATTAGAAGAAGAGTAAACATCTTCTTTTTTCCCTGTGCCATATTTAGATTTTTATTTTTCCTTGTCTGGAAACATATTCCCATATTATTGCCACCATTGATGATAAGAATAATGGTCATTTTTATTGTTTGTTTTGCTTGCATGAGGACAATTCCCCTAGAGATGGTTAGTTCAGTGACAGAAATGACGTCTAAAGGCAGTGTTTTCATAATAAAAAATTTGGATTTGAATGAAGTTTTCATGTTTCAAATGAATTACATATGGGAGACCTTTACTATTGTCCACCTCCACACAAATACATGCATAGGTAAACAACTCTTGATTAGACTGTTTAATATATATCTTGATGAATCTTCACAAAATGGTACCAATCAGTTGACATATTGATGGGTCTGAGAAGAGAAGAGAGAGGTTTGTTAGCTGAACCCAAACTAATATTTTAGAGATGATCATTTTTGACAGATCAAATTGAAGAACCAGGGGCTAAAATAGAGTCCAACTATTCCTTAAACACAAGATCCCACCTTAAAAGCTTTATAATAATCCTTAGGTTCAAAAAAATAAACTGTTAAAAATACTTTAGAACATAAATAGATTACACATTCATTGGTTTAGGAAGCATAGACTCATTGATGTAATTCTTCTAGCTGAGTTTGAAAATCAATAAACCTGCAAATCAATGCAAAATATTTAAAGTCTTAAATCAACCTAGTTACCTTAGGAAGAGAGATCTCCATTGTAGCCACTTAATCTGACTTCTTCACAATGTATAGTTTGGGAAGAACCAAAGGTTTAGCTGAAGGAGATTTAGGGTGAGCCACATATTTGAAGGAATATCTAGAGTTTTATTTTATGGAGCCACTAGCTACTAAAAAAACCTAGATGTTATATGGTAAATCAGGGGGAAGATGGTTGTCAATCTCACTACAAACCTATTGAAAAATCTCAGCGACTATTGTAGGCCTCTACTCGCCTACTAGGGGTTTTATTTGCTCTATCTTTCCTCTGCTATAAATTTGATCCCCTCTATATATTTTGATGTATTCAACTTTAACAACATTCAAATTTGTAATGATATAATTACTTATGTCTTACAAGCACCATGCAATTCTTTGGCTATTTAAGTTATTTATTTTTAGTGGTTTAGATTAAGCTTCATTTTTATTTGAATTTATAAGTTTTTTTTTTGAATTGTTAGTTTTAACAATTACATGTGCATTTGTGGTGATCGAAGGCGTAGTAGGCAAAAATGGAAAAAGAAGATAATATAAAACTATGTGCATAAACATTTTTTATAATTAATATTCACCATTTAGTTAAATCTAGCTTTTTGTCCAATTAAAAATATTTAATAAAAAATAATTGTATTCACTCATCAACAGACTTTTATTACATTTTATTAATTCACACTTATACTTGCCTTATATCCCTCCTATTTAGAGGCATGGTTCAACCAACATTACTACATGTTTGTGGGTTGAAAATATATAAAAATCATAAGATATAGGCAAAATATTAAAATGAAAGGAAGATTGATCAATGTAATATATGGTCAAAATTAAAATCTAACTATATTTTATATTGCAAAATGTTAACAAATATAAAAAATTCAACATACCGTGACCTATGTGAGTGGGATTTAAGGCCATCAATCATCAATGTGAAATTAATATAATAGCTAGGGATGTATCACACTTAAATGAAATTCAAAAGACGTTTTGTGATTCCATTCAAAGCTGTCAAAAATGCGATGGGAAATGTGAAAGGCATTGGTTTCTAAGGATCATAATAGGTAGCTACAATAAGTCTAATATTTTTTAGATAGCAAAATCATCATGACATCTAGTGAGGGGTTGGTTTCAAGGGCATAAATTAGACTAATTTTCTCAAGATGTACATACATGCCAAGGGAGCTAGAAAATTCAAAATTATGACATCATTTTTCCTAAGTATGTTTTTCCTTTGCATTTTATTTATTTATTTATTTATTCAAAAATCCATGATGGTTAAGATGAATGCATTACATATGACTAGGTTAGTAAAGGAGATCATGTAGGAAAGAACATATTTGTTTTGGCATCTGACGAAAAAAATTATATTTGAGATCTTAATAATAGTCTTATGAGAATTGTTTACAAGGTTAAGGGGAGGTGTTCGAGTGATGGGAATGGTCAAGTTGATGGGATGATAGAGGAATAGGGATATTTTTCGTTGATTGTATGGTGTTTTTTTTTTTTTTTTTTTTAAAGCAATCAATATTAAGTATATTTATATATTTTTAATAGACCACTTAATACCATAACATTTGCCACAAAATTTTTAAGGCATGTGTAAAATTTATTTTTACACTTGAGAGTTAATATTTTCCTTTATTTATTGTATCTTTGCAATTGGATAAATGTTCCATTTTAACTAACAAGGACATAATGATTGTGTGAGCTGAAATCATCTAAAATATAAATATATGCTTCAAAAAAATTAAATTTATTATATCAAACATAGCACTATCTATGAATTTTTAATGGTTTATAAATAAAAAGTACATTAGATTTTATAATTTGACAATCTTCATTGTTTTTTCCTTGTCAACAATTGTAGTTTGTATACAAGGTAGTGGCTCTTTTAATTGGTCCTCTATACACAATGCTTTAATATTGAGATTGAGATTCAAGATGTATGGAAAATTGATAATGATATTGGCATGTTTATCCTAAGATTGAAGTGGAGATAATAAATAGTTGTACTCATGAGTGGAGAGTGTCATGAAATTTAAGCAGATTACGATTTATAAATAACACATTTTATTTTAAGAATTTTATATCCTTTTAATTAAATATAATTATTATGATGCATGTCCAAAAAAAAAAATTCTTTTGATTATGAAGTGTATTTTCAAAGGCACATGCTATTTCTAAAATTTGACCTCTATTTTTTTTAAAAGTAAAAATAAAATACTTTGCTTCTTGCTAATCATTCGTAACATTATGTGTTGGGGGCCAACTTCTATCCTTATGCTTTGATTTAAATCTTTAGGATTAAAATTTAATATTAATATTTTTTTTCTTGATGATAGAAACATTTGAAATGTCAATTGATTAATTTTATGTGTTTCACATATTTATATTGATCATCATGTAGCCTCGATTATAGTTATAAAAAAGATTGTACAATGTTACTTCAGTCCATATATATACTTAAATATCTAATTTACAGATCATGCTTTTTCGTGTTAGTCTCCTTAAAGCTTGTAATCACTATGAAAAATAGTGAAATAATGAAACCAAGTCCATGAAAATTTTAAAGCATATTACATGAACTATAATCTTTTAAAGGAGGAAAGTTCATGTCTTAAAAATTTATGAACAAAGTGTTGTTTTGGAACGAGAAATATACATGCCAAATGGTCATTAGACTATGCGTTTCTTTTAACTTATTCAATAGTGTTATATTTGAATCCTCCAAAAGTGGTAAGAGGGACTAAATTTCATTAGGGAACGATACTATACATAGCATAGAGATCACGTTTATTAAGAATATTTTGAATTTGACAATATATAAGTTTTTTTTAAACTTAAAAAAATAGTAATCAAAGTGCTAAAAAAGAACTAGTAATCAAAGTGCCAAACAGAAAGGGAAGTTTATTGCATAGAGGCATAGTAAATTTGATCAGTGCACCCAAAGCATTTGTGATTCTAACCTAAGATAATTAGCCTAAATCAAATAACACATACTTAGGAATCCTATATCAATTATCAATTAATAATGTTTTTTTTTTAAATAAGATACGTTTTAACCAATGAGTAATGTTTTTATTTGCATATGGTGTGACATCCAATTTGTTTGTCAATGTTCTGTGGTTCCCTACCTGGGAGGCGCTTTGAAGCTAGGTTTTTGATGTAGAATAAACACAAGCATTAACCAAATGCGGTGGTGTCTTTTTAAGATGTTTCATTGTAAATGAAGTATGTGGATTGGAACTTCGTTTGTGTTCCATTTTGAGTGGGCGCTCGCCTCTCATAAATTATTTATTTATATAAATTAAACAATTGAAAATTATGAAACAGTTGTAAGAATTCTCTCTATGATTTTAAGAAAATGTCTCTTTAAAAAAAATTCATTTCTTCTTGTAAAAAGTGAAGCTCTGTTAGATTGGTCTTCAAAGCCTTGTGTTGCAGGTGTTTCGTGCTCAAAATTTGGGGTTTGTTGTAGGGGTTGCCTAAGCATTATGCTATTCTCGTATTTGTTTTCAAAGTGAAATATGAATATTGGTGTTTTGCATATGTAAGTGAATGAATGTGAATTAATGGCATAGAGTATCTGTTGTGCACTCAGGATATTGTCATTTCGTGGTTCGTGCTATCTCTAAAAATGTTTTATCATGTCTATTCTCACTTCTTTTCACATCTTAAGAAATGAAATGATACGATGCAGTTCAGACTAGATTATGACTTTCTGTAGAAAATACATGAAATATGTTATTTCGTTTATCTTTTTGTTTGGGTTTGGGCCTCTCTGTCTGCGGTTTGCTTCTTCCTTTGATTAAATCCAGAGCAGCTGATTATTTTGTTCTTACAGTATTGAATCTGAAGGTTGAAGATGATGTATTTATCTTTGCCCGACAAATATGAAATGATAGCGTACTATAAAATGGATGGCATTTTACTACCTGAAATTTGCCTCGCACGAATGTATTTTAACTTTTAGTTTTTATTTGAAGTTTCATTCATTTTTTCTTCCGAGTAAAACATAGCCGGTGAATGAAATAAGGTTTCTTTGATAATTTCATTTCATATAGAATGGTTATTTTTTAGGTTTGAAAATAAAATAGGGAAGTGATTTTGAATTGAAAACACACATAAGGTTGCACTCAGTTGTGACCTCTGTGAATACATATTTTTTCATAAATTAAGGAATTAATGGATTTGGGTTCAATTGAAATATAGTGATTTTTCGGTCCCCCTCTAAGAAATTTTTTTTGGTTGTTAATTTATCATTACGGGAATCTTAAGGAAGACTATTACTTATGTGGGTATAAAATTAAGACTTTTCAATAGTGAAAAATGTTTGGAGTTTTTCTTTTCTTTTTGAAATCATCAGTGTACTAGGGAAAATCTTGTTGAGGAGTTTTTCTTTACAGACAACGTATATTACTGCTGAGCATAAATTTTTTGGTGTCCGTGATGCCCCATTGATTATTCTAAAACTCTTCTTTATCTAAAGAAAAGTTGTTCAAATTAAAATTATTCTCTTGTTTTTTAAAAAAAAAAAAAATCTTTGTTAGTCACGGATAAAATTATGGGCAGAGATTATCTTTTGCATACATAGTAATACACAAATTTAAAAAAATGCATATGTTAATTGTTAAAATACTTAATCCTGACCTCCCTCACCGACCTCCAACGGATGAAGATTCACCAAAGAACATTTAATAAGCAGCATTGCAATTTTGAATTTTCTTTGTAAAGATTTGGACCGAGTGGGAAAATGTGTGGTAGGTGGAGAACAAACAGTCATAATATAGAAGACGACAAAGTGAAAAAATATAATTTTGTAAGTGAATGCCTTAATAGTTAGGTAGATGGAAGGGGAGAAGATAGAAGGTGCAGAAGTAGATTAGAACAATAGAGAGCATGTTTGGATCTATAGCAAAACAGAACTTTGACAGCAGTTAGAGGCATAACAAACGAGAAGACAAAGATCATATGCATCAGCATACATAATAGAGGAGAACATATAATTAAATCATAGATATTTTTAAAGAGTTTATTAGAACAATTTAGTAAGAGGATAAACAACAGTACTTTTATCAAGAAGAGTGTGTAACTTGATGAATATAATATATATTTTAATCAATATTAGCATGTTAATTTGTTTGTGTTTTAGATCAACTCTACCTCTCATGTTTTGTTTGTAAAGTGTTGTTTTCTTTGTCTAGTGCCTTATTATTTGTCTTTGGAATTTAGCAATAGCTATACGCTTTTGGATTTTGTTCCCATGAATGTGTATTAGAGCTAGAGATCTAGATGTTATTGGGTTTGAAAACTTCCACCAAATCCCAAACATGGCTTGAATAAACAATAAACATTGACAACACCCATGAAAATTTGATGGACAAAATTATGATGTCTAGGCTAAGAAGATGGAGAATAGAATGGTTAAAAATGACTTATGGGAGTTAGTGCTTAGTGGATTCACATATGCCACTAACCAAGTTACTTGCGATGCATTGAAAAATGCCCAAAAGAACAAGTTAAAAGAAACAAGCATGAAGGATGCAAAATCCCTAAATTTGATTGAGAAAATAGTGGCAGAAGCCATATAGCCTAGAATAACATAATCTAACTACTCAAAAAAGGCATAAAAAATTCTTCAAACCTCCTCTAGTGGCACTGACAAAATGAGGTTAATCAAAACTCCAATTTCTCAGAAGAAATTTGAAACCCTTCAAATCAATGATGGTGAGTCCATTTCAGGTTTTCATATAGGATTTTATACTTTAACAAATCAAGCAAGGGTTATGGAAAAAGCTATGAAAGATCAAAGAATTGTCGATAATATATTTAGGAGTTTTAATTTAGATTTGACTTGATTGCATTTGCAATTGAAGAAACTAAATAACATTCAAAGATGATAGTGGATGAATTGATAGGTTCACTACAAACCCATGAACAATGGTTGAATAAATCCACTCCTTCCCTAAATAAATCCTTCAAAGCTCAGATAAATATGAGAGGCAAAATGAGAGGAAGAGACAATAGAGATAAAAATTTTAGAGGTAAGAGGAAGAGGAATAATCTACTATGGAAGATTAAACTCAAAAAACCAAGAAAGAGCAACTAGATAATAGTTAGACTCCCAAGACAATAATATAGTTACCTCAAATTAAAGTTATGATATAAGTATCATTTAGTGCTATTACTATAGGAATAATAATTATTTTTCAAGTGAATTTATAGAGACGCAACATGACTCGATAGACCACCACTCTGATACCACAATGTAGAGACCATAGATCCTACCCTAAGACACATTTAAAAAAAATATTAATGTTTGTCTATGAATGTAATTTGGGTATACTTTATCCTATCGGATATCCTTTGTCAAATGGACAAACATCTAACCATATGGGTTAGGAATTCCTTGTCTAAATAGGCAAGAATCTAAGCATATGGGTTAGGCATTTTTTTGCTAAACGAGCAAGCGTCTAACCATATGGGTTATGCATCTACACATGAGTAGGATATGCTATGGCCAAAGACTTGACTCATTAGGATCAACTAGATCTTGAGTTAGTCACTGTTCACCACTTATCTCTACTAGATAAATATCGAGGTCATCATGATAGTAGAATGCATAAACATATATCAAAAATTCACATTTCACCTCAGAATTTATCCTAAAGCCTAGATAACTATGACAATCCAATCGGGATCCTTCCAAGTATATCACAAATTTTTTAATCTTTGTTGTATTTATCTAAACTAGGGTCTTATTATAACAATCTTTCCTTTTTATTTAACTTTAATCTTGTTTGGTGTACAACCCCAAACCCCATACAATTCACCTGCATACTGAAAACATTCTTCACTTCCCAGACTGCCTACATACATACTTCTGAATAAGATAAAGGGGTAGTATGCATGTAATTCTATTTTATATTCTATGTTTTATGTGAACTATGAACTTGGGTATGTAGCCCTTTCTAAGACCTAGTTTATTAGACAGTCCTTATGTGATTGCTAGCCAAACAGGAACAAAATGCATCAGAAAGTGACTGAATACTTGTTTAACTAAACTAACCCATAATCTTAACAAATAAATAAAAAAGAATATTTTCAAGATAGACCTCCTTTCTACTTTTATTTACATCAACAATATTTTTTTATCCTTGCTTTAATCAACCTAATCCTTACAATTATTGTTGCTAAACTCTTATTATCTGAGAACCATATGGTTAGTGGTTTATTGATAATAATTGGTTTAACATTCTCAATCTAGATTTTTATTGCTACTTTTTAGTGGTTCCATGTTTTGAGTATGAAATATACTTTTTCCATTCTATTTCATAAGTTCACTAGTCAGAATCATCTAAGGTAGTCAAAGTCATTTTATTATCTTGATTAATGTTTGTTGTCGAAGAGGGATGATACCACCCATTGGGCTTAAAGACATGATATGATTCTTATTTCTCCTCAAAGGTTTATAGAGATGATGCCTATATGCCGTTGTTGTAACTGTATTAGACTATGGATGTAGTAGCTCAAGCATGGTGATATTACCTGTAAACATGAGCTAGAGGCACTGCTTGTACCAAACACTATGTAGCTTTATTTAACCCTAAACTCTTTCTCTAATTTTGAGATTTAAAAAGAAGTCAAGAATTCTTGGATTGAATTATTTCATTTAATTTCTAAATCAAATTTTTATGTAGAAAGGTAGAAGCAAATGTATAGCATCATCATCTAGTTTCATCCTCATGTCGGGTTTTCGACAACATCATCTCTTTGATAATTATAATTTAAAAGATAACTTATTCAAAATGAGTTTAAGAATTCTATTTGAACTTAAATTTAACATTAAATAAATCCTTTATATGCTTGAAAGGAAGGTTGTAATTGAGGTTTAAACCTTAAAATGAAGAATATATGTTATCACTCTTTTATTTTTTTAATTGATAATAAAAGAAGATTTTATTCTCTAAATCAATAATGAAACAATAATAGATTTTCAACCATGTTTAAGAAGAATGAACATCAACATAAAATTTTTAAAATCTTATTATGAAATGTGTTAAAATAGGTATTCTAAAATGTAAAATTGTTAATTCTCTTTAATAAAATATTAACTACTGAATTATAAAAATTTCAAATAATTTTCTATGTACACATTTAAAAATTAATTATAACGAATCTCTAAAGAATTCATTGTAGCATAACTTTTAACTACACAAACTATGAAATTTAAACTTATTTTCAAGCAACATAATGAAATTCTGAATAAAATATCATTCTAGTTATAATAATAAAATTTCTTTCTCATTTAATTTTATAAAATAAATAAAATTTTTATATTTTATATTTTAAATTATTTCCTTAACAATAAATAAAAATAATTCATTTTCCATTTTAAATAAATTATAAAAATATTATAAAAATAAAGAAAAATATTATAATTTCCATCCAAATTGTTTCCTTAACTATAAATAAAATAATATATATTTTTTCTTTTTTAAAAATCATGTAAATAAAATACTATTAGAAATTATAAAAATTAATATTTACATACAAATAAATATAAATATTATTATATTTTCCTTTTAAATAGTTTCTTATAACGATAAGTAATATATTTCCTTTTCAATAAATAAAAATAATAGGTTTACCTAGTGCATGTAAAAAGCTTTGATTGAAATGGAATGTCTTTCCACTTAATTGAAAACAACTGAGATAAAGTGAATGGCAGTGGTGTTGATCTTGGGTTGATTTAAAGAATGGAAGGAAAGATCTATTGATGCCCTTCTCCCACATGTCAACCTTATTTCCTACAGCTCACCCTTCTCCCTTCTACATCCCTCCATCTCTTCCTTGCCTTGATTTCCTTATTTTACTTCCCATTTTTTTGTTCCTTCCCTCTAAATGCTAATATATATTTTAAAGAATCCATTTCTTCCTTATGTGTTGGTGTCTTTTTCTCTCTTTTCTCCCAACATCAACCTCTCCATTTATATTTTTTCATGCTCATTTTTTACTTCATTCAAAATTATCATTTGTGACCACATTGCATATTTCTATGTAAGGAAAAAAAATATTTTAGTGACTAATTTGAAAAAAAATGAAATTAAAATGTACCTTGCTTTTGTATTTTCTTATCGATGTTCTGATAGTCCATTGAGATCAACACAAGGATTAAGTTATCTAATCAATTCATCCTAACATAAAATACTAAATGAAGTCTAAAATCACTTAAAGTATGAGCACAAGTCCATAATGCAGGAAGAGAGGTCGTGACATCCTCCCCCACCTTAAATTTTGCTTTGTCCCAATGCACTACCAAAGTTTGATTAACTTCATAAATTTAAAATAAAAATGGAAACACATTTTTCATTTCTTTAGTGTCCTCCCAAGTTGCACTCCCTTCACCATATTGATCCCACTAAACCTTGCACTGATCAACCTCTCTATTGAGAAATTTGTAGTAGTGCCTCTCCAACACTATGTATGGCTCTATTATTATTCTGCTAGATTCTTGGACCTGTAAAGCATTCCAGTTTAAAATGTGTTTATTATCAGGCACATATTTCTTAAAAAGTGACACATGGAAGACATCATGAATGTGAATCAGCTATGGGGGCAAGGCCAATCGATAGGCTACTAGGTTGATTCTCTCTAGGATATCAAAAGATCCTACAAAGTAAGGAGCTAAATTCACTTTTTTCCCAAAGGTTATAGAACATTTATTTAATCTGACCCTTAAAAACACCATGTCACCAATCAGGAATTCTTTTTGAACTTTTTTCCTATTTGTGTAGCTCTTTTATCTATCTGGTGCTTCCTTCAACCTTTGCCTTATAACTTTGACCAATTCCTCCATGTATTTCAACATTTCAGGACTGATTATTATTCTTTCCTCAAGGTTATCCCAACTAAGTGTTATTCAAACACTTCTCCCATATAGAGCTTCAAATAGAGCCATACCTAAAGATGTTTGAAAAGATATATTATAGGAAAATTCTACCAATGGGAGATAAGCTTCCCATTTGGTTTGTTGATCCGTACAGTACATCTTTAGGAGGTCTTCTACAACCTAATTTTTCCTTTATGTTTTCCCATCTATTTCAAGATGAAATGAGAGCTAAATTTCAATTATGTACCTAAAGCTGACTGTAGGGTCATCTAAAACCTTGAAGTAAATCTATAATCTCTATCTAATATGATCCTTTCTGGAACTCCATGAAATCTAACTACTTCTTTCACAAATTGGTTGGCTAAAGTTGGTGCATCATCAATCAAATTCTCAGGTATGAGATGTGTCACCTTAGTAAAATTGTTGATTACCATGATAATATCATCATGAATGTAGGTTGTCATAGCTAATCCTCATATGAAATTTATACTGTAACTCATAAAAAAGTTCTTTAAAGCTCAGATAAATATTAGAGGCAAAAGGATAGGAAGAGACAATAGAGATAAAAGTTTTAGAGGTAGAGGAAGAAGAATAATCTACTATGGAAGAGTAATCTCAAACAACCAAGAAGGAAAAAGTGACTAATGGTCAAACTCCCAAGACAATAATATCGGTACCTCAAATAAAATTTATGATATAAGTAATGTTCAATGCTACTACTATAATAATAATAGTCATTTTTCTAGAGAATTTAGAGAGATGCAACATGACAAGTCAAGGCAAACTGGAAATGTAGATAATGATAAGGTAAGTGAATATGAACATTTACAAAATTTGAGGCCAAAAAAGAGGTTGAAATTTCAAAGGCCATAACTTTTGATCCGTTACTTCGTTTGATCCCATCTTCATGCCAAAATGACTGGCTCAAAATGTTCAATGCATTCATATCCTACCTTATATTTATGAGACATTTTTGATATTTTTGAAGGTCAAATATGACCATCTGAGGGTTTGAAACTATTATTTAATATTATTTTTGAGGTTTTTCTAAATTAAAAACTATCTATGTTTGTAAATGAAATTGAACTTTTGTTGAAATTCATCTGATAGTTTAATTTTAGAGTTAAGTTTATTTTTGGAAATTTTAAGATGAAGAGATATGTGAGAAGATATGTTTTAAGATGCAAGATATGTTAGGTCGCATAAAGACATGCACAAAAAAAGGGTTATATGTGCCATTATCGATTACAAGAAGACCATGGACATATTTGAGTATAGATGTTGTGTTGGGATTACCAAACACATAAAGAGGCAATGACTCAATTTTTTTTATTGTAGATAGCTTTTTAATATGATTGATTTTATTGCATATAAGAAGACCAATGATGCAACTAGAGTTGCAGAACTATTTTCTGAGGATATTGTGAGATTGTATGGTGTTATAAATAATATTTCATTAGATAAGGACACAAAATTTCTAATCCATTTTTGGAGGAATTAATGGATAAATATAGGGATCAATCTATAATTCAGTAGTGCGTACCATCTCCAAATAGATGGATAGACAAAAGTTTTAAACAAGAGCTTGGTAAATTTGTTGAGATGCATAGTTGGGGAGAAGCCCAAATAATGGGAATTGGCTTTACCACAAGATATGTTTTCATATAAAATTTTAATGAACACATCAATATGTAAATCAACATTTTAGATTGTTTATGGGAAATATCCTATGAGTGTTTTAAATTTGGTATAGTTACCAATTAAATAATGAGCTAGTGATGATGAAGAAGCATTTTTAGAACATATAAAGTAGTTACAAGAAGAAGTAAGAATAAATTTTCAATAAAGATTAATGAGATGCATAAAATAGTATAAAATGTTAGAAAAAGGTGAAACATATTTGAAAAAGGAGATTTAGTGGTGGTTTACTTGAGGAAAGAGAGATTTTTTAAAGGCATGTATAATGAGCTGAAGTACAAGAAAGTTAGAACATATAGAATTATGAAGAAAATTAATGACAATGCTTATGAGGTGAGTTTACCACAACATTTTGATATCTCTCTAGCATTTAATGTTTTATATTTATATGATTTCTATGGAGAATAAGTAGACTGCAATCAACACGTGTCAAAGAAGAATCAATAAAAGATAATGTAGGTTCCAGATAAGAAGATAATAAACACAAGGCAAGGAACTTATGACAAGTATTTGGTACAATGGAAAATATTAGAGAAGGAAGACAACACATGGATTACATAATGGGATCTAAAAAACATTGATATGAACAAATGGTAGTTGTAAAATTAGAGCAACTCACAAGAACAAAGTTGTTTTCAAGCAGAGGAGAATGATTCAAGAAAAGAGGCTGAACTTGTGGAGGCCATAACTTTTGATCTGTAGCTTGGTTTGAGCCTGTATTCATGCTAAAATGATTAGATCAAAAATTTCAATGTAATCATAACCTACCTTTCCTATTATTGGACATTTTATATATTTTTTGGATGCTAAACATGACCATATGAGGGTCTGAAATTACCCTTTAAAATTATTTTTATTTTTTTTTAATTTAGAAATTATCAATTTTTCAATTGGACATGAACATTATTTGATTTTTTTTGATAGGTTAATTTTAGAGTTTAGTTTATTCTTAAATATTTTTGGAGTTGTGCATGCTTGCATGTGATATTTACTAGGTATAGGGACTAATAAAAATAATAGGTTGAGTTTTATTATATTTAGTGTTCTGAATTTTGCATGCCAACTCTAATTCTGAGTTGAGGCTTATTTATGAATATTATTTAATTATTTAAATTCATTCAATATTAATCAATACTCATTGTTAATCAAAATCTTTTCTTATAAGTAATTTTATTATCTTGATACTATTCTAGTTCATTGGTTGAAAAATGCTCAAAAGACCCAATTAAAAGAGATAAGGATGAAGGATGCAAAAATCCCTAAATTTAAATGAGACAACAATGACAGAAGCCATATAACCCAAAATAATAGTAGTTAATTACTTTAAAGAGGCACGAGAAATTCTTCTAAACTCTTGTAATGGGACTAACAAGTTGAGGTTAATCAAACTCCAATTTCTTAGAATAGATTTTGAAATCTTTCAAATGATTGATGGTGTGTCCATTTTAGGTTTTTATACAATATTTTATAGATTAAAATATCAATTAAAGATTAAATAAAAATCAATGGAAGATCAAAGTTTTGTTGATAATATCTTTAGGAGTTTTCCATTAAGATTTGAATTGATTATTATTTCTATTGAAGTGGTTAAATAACTTTCAAAGATAATAATAGATGATTTGATGGGTTCACTACAAACCTATGAACAATGGCAGAATAGATCCACTATTACTTTAGAGAAAGCCTTCAAAGATCTGACAAATATGAAATGCAAGAGGAGAAGAAGATATAATAGAGGCAAAAAAATTATAGCTAGAAGAAGAGGAATAAGATACTATTGAAGACTAAGCTCAAAAACCAATAAGAACAAAGTAGCTAATAGTTAGACTCCCAAGATAATAAGAGTAGTTTCTCAAACCCAATGTATGATATAAATAATTTGTGGTACTACTACTATAATAAGTATTTTCTTTTTTTTATTTAATGTAGAGAGAGGTAGCATGACCAATCATGGCAAAGTGAAAGTGTAGACAATGATAAGGTAAGTAAATTTGAACATTTGTAAAAAATGTTCATTGTGTGTAATATTATTGAGCAAAGTAACATTGAGGTTTTCGTATTTGGATAGTTCTTTTAATAACCACATGAGTGGTAATTAAAAATTATTTACCTCCATTGAGAATAAAATTTAGTCGAAGATTAATATGGGGAATAATGCAAAAGTTCTAGTTATGGGTAGAGTGATAGGCATCATTTGCACCAAGTAAGCTAAAAGAAGAGCAATTCATGATGTATATTATGATCCAAATAAAAAACATGATAATTTTTTAGCATTAGACATCTAGTCCATAAATCATATAGATCTTTGATGGAGAATGGAGAGTGCATGATCTTTGAAAAGGAAGGGAGAAAGAACAAGATAACTATAATTCGAATGATAAAAAATTGCATGTTTCCCCTTAAGATGAAAAATAATATTTATAGATAGTTTTCAATTGATATTTTATAATCACATAAAGAGAGTGCTAGTACTATAACATGCAACCTTAAATACATCCATTAAAGACACATACAAAACCTAGTATTTAAGGTATGGTAACTTAAGTTATTCGAGATTAAATATTTTATCCAATAAAGGTATGAAAAGGGGACTACAAATAATATTGTAACATAATATAAAATGTGAGGCATGCATCTTAGGGAAATAACATAGGCAACCCTTTCAATCAAGGTTGTCTAGGATGTAAAAAATACCATTGGAGTTGGTGCATTCAAATTTTTGTGGCCCAATGGAATATCCAACTCATTAAAATAACCAATACTTATTGACCTTCATAGATTATTAAAATAGGTATATTTTGAAGGCCTTGGTTGATAAACAAAGTGGACACTTCATCAAGGTCCTAAGAATATATAAAGGGGGAAAGTCCGTTTAAAAATTCTGAATTTTTGTAAATATGAAGTGATTGTAAAATACTTCACTACCATGTAATCTCCTAAATAAAAAAAAGTGGCTAAAAGGAATAATAAAACCATCCAGGAGATGGTTTGAAGTATTTTGAAGGCCAAGGGAATTATAAATTAATTTTGGTGTTAGGCTATATTAACAAAAATATAATTGTTAAATAGATGTTCCACAAAGGCCACATGAGACAATACCTTACAAGAATCATGGACAAACAAAAAATATAGTGGGGAGCACCTCGGTATATTTGGGTGGATGGAATATACATTTTTGCAGATTAGGATTTGTAAACAACACATTTCATTTTAAGAATTTTATATCCTCTTCAATAAATATAATTATTATGATGCATGCCAAAAAACATCTTTTGATTATGAAGTGTATTTTCAAAGGCACATGTTATTTCTAAAATTTGACCTCTTTTTCTTTTTAAAAGTAAAAATAAAATACTTTACTTCTTGCTAATTATTCGTAACATTATATGTTGATGGCCAACTTCTATCCTTATGCTTTGATTGAATTCTTTAAGATTAAAATTTAATATTAATATTTTTATTTCTTGATGATGGACACATTTGAAATGTCGGTTGATTAATTTTATGTGTTTCACATATTTGATCATCATGTAGCCTCAATTATAATTATAAAAAATATTTTATAATGTTACTTCACTAAATAAGATATTGTATAAAATAATAATTTGAAGTCCACATATATACTTGAATATCTAATTTACAGATCATGCTTTTTGGTGTTAGTCTCCTTAAAGCTTGTAATCACTATGAAAAAATAGTAAAATAATGATAATAACCAAGTCCACCAAAATTTTAAAGCATATTAAATCAACTGTAAGCTTGTAAAGGTGGAAAGTTCATATATTAAAAAAATAAGAAGAAAGTGTTGTTTTGGAATGAGAAATATACATGCCAAATGATCAATAGACTATGCGTTTCTTTTAACTTATTCAATAGTGTTATATTTGAATCCTACAAAAGTGGTAAAGAGGGACTAAATTTCATTAGGACACGATACCATACATAGCATAGAGATCATACTATACATAGCATAGAGATCAAGTTTATTAGGAATATTTTGATTTTGACAGTATAAAGTTTTTTTCAAACTTAAAAAATAGTAATCAAAGTGCTAAAAAAGAAATAGTAATCAAAGTGCCAAACAGAAAGTGAAGTTTATTGCATAGAGGCATAGTAAATTTGATCAATGCACCCAAAGCATTTGTGTTTCTAACCTAAGAGAATTAGCCTAAATCAAATAACACATAATTAGTAATCCTATATCAATTATTAATTAATAATGGATTTTTTTTTTATTTTTTTTAAGTAAGATACGTTTTAACCAACGAGTAATGTTTTTATTTGCATATGGTGTCACATCCAATTTGTTTGTCAAAGTTCTGTGGTTCCCTACCTGGGAGGCCCTTTGAAGCTAGGTTTTGATGTAGAATAAACACAAGCATTAACCAAAGGCGGTGGTGTCTTTTTAAGATGTTTCATTGTAAAAGACTTCGTTTGTGTTCCATTTTGAGTGGGTGCTCGCCTCTCATAAATTATATATATAAATAAATTAAAAAATTTAATTTGAAAGAACTCTCTCTATGATTTTAAGAAAATGTCTCTTTAAAAAAAATTCATTTCTTCTTGTAAGAAGTGAAGCTCTGCTAGATTGGTCTTCGAAGCCTTGTGTTGCAGGTGTTTCGTGTTCAAAATTTGGGGTTTGCCTAAGCATTATGCTATTCTCGTATTTGTTTTCAAAGTGAAATATGAATATTGGTGTTTTGCATATGTAAGTGAATGAATGTGAATTAATGGCATAGAGTATCTGTTGTGCACTCAGGATGTTGTCATTTCGTGGTTCGTGCTATCTCTAAAAATGTTTTATCATGTCTATTCTCACTTCTTTTCAGATCTTAAGAAATGAAATGATAGAATGCAGTTCAGACTAGATTATGTCTTTCTATTGAAAATTCATGGAATATGTTATTTCATTTATCTTTCTATTTGGGTTTGGGTCTCTCTCTCTGCAATTTGCTTCTTCCTTTGTTTAAATTCAGAGAAGCTGATTATTTTGTTCTTACAGTATAGAATCTGAAGGTTGAAAATGATGTATTTATCTTTGCCCGTCATATTTGAAATCAAGCCTACTATAAAATGGATGGCGTTTTACTATCTGAAATTTGCCTCGCACGAGTGTATTTTAACTTTTAGTTTTTATTTGAAGTTTCATTCATTTTTTCTTCTGAGTAAAACATAGCCGGTGAATGAAATAATGTTTCTTTGATAATTTCATTTCCTATAGAATGGTTATTTTTTAGGTTTGAAAATAAAATAGGGAAGTTATTTTCAATTGAGAACACACACAAGGTTGCACTCAGTTGTGACCTCTGTGAAGACATATTTTCTCATAAATTAAGGAATTAATGGATTTGGGTTCAATTGAGATTTAGTGATTTTTTGGTACTCCTTTAAGACATTTTTTTCGGTTGTTAATTTATCATTACGGGAATCTTAAGGAAGACTATTACTTATCTGGGTTAAAAATTAAGACTTTTCAATAGTGAAACATGTTGTTTTGTTTTGTTTTTTTTTCCCCCCTCTTTTCTTTTGTTTTTAAAATCATCCGTGTACTAGGGAAAATCTTGTTGAGGAGTTGTTCTTTACAGATGACATATATTACTGCTGAGCATAAAAATTTTCGTGTCCGTGATGCCCCATTGTTTATTCTAACTCTCTCTTGTTAAAAAAAGGATCTCTGTTAGTCACGGATAAAATTATGAGCAGAGATCATTCTTTGCATACATAGTAATACACAAATTTTAAACAATGCATATGTTAATTGTTAAAATACTTAATCCTGACCTCCCTCACCGACCTCCAACGGATGAAGATTCACCAAAAAAACATTTAATATGCAGCATTGCAATTTTGAATTTTCTTTGTAAAGATTTGGATCGAGTGGGAAAATGTGTGGTAGGTGGAGAACAAACAGTCAAAATATAGAAGACAAAGTGAAAAAATATAATTTTGTATGTGAATGCCATAATAGTTATGTAGATGGAAGGGGAGAAGATAGATAGGTGCAGAAGTAGATTAGAACAATAGAGAGCATGCATGGATCTATACAAAAACAGAACTTTGACAGCAGTTAGAGGCATAACAAATGAGAAGCCAAAGATCATATGCATCAGCATACAGAATAGAGGAGAACATATAATTAAAACACAATTTTTAAAAAAGTTTTAGTAGAACAATTTAGTAAGAGGGTAAACAACAGTAGTTTTATCAAGAAGAGTCTGTAACTTGATGAATATAATATATATTTTAATCAATATTAGCATGTTAATTTGTCTATGTTTTAGATCAACTCTGCCTCCCGTGTTTTGTTTGTAAAGCCTTGTTTTCTTTGTCTAGTGCCTTATTCTTTGTCTTTGGAATTTAGCAGTAGCTACACGCGTTTGGATTTTTTTCCCAATAATTTGTATTAGAGCTAGAGATCTAGATGTTATTGGGTTTGAAGACTTTCACCAAATCCCAAACATGGCTTGAATAAACAATAAAAATTGACAACACCCACGAACATTTGATGGACAAAATTATGTTTGGGCTAAGAAGATGGAGAATATAATGGCTAAAAATGACTTGTGGGAGTTAGTGGTCAGTTGATTCACATATGCCACTAACCAAGTTACTTTCAATGCATTTAAAAATGCCCAAACGACCCAACTAAAAGAGACAAGCATGAAGGATGTAAAATCCTTAAACTTGATTGAAAAAATAGTCACAGAAGCCATATAGCCCAAAATAACAGAAGCTAACTACTCAAAAAAGGCATGGGAAATTCTTCAAAACTCTTCTAATGGTACTGACAAGGTGAGGTTAATCAAACTCCAATTTTTTAGAAGACTTTTGAAACCCTTCAAATCAATGATGGTGAGTCCATTTCAGGTTTTCATATAGGATTTTATACTTTAACAAATCAATCAAGGGTTAGTCAAAAAGATATGGAAGATCAAAGTATTATCAATAACATATTTAGAAGTTTTAATTCAGATTTGACTTGATTACTTTTGCAATTGAAGAGGCTAAATAACTTTCAAAGATGACAATAGATGAATTGATGGGTTCACTACAAACCCATGAATAGTGGTTGAAGAGATCTACTCCTTCCCAAAAGAAAGCCTTCAAAGATCAGATAAAAATGAGAGGCAAAAGGAGAGGAAGAGACAATAAAGACAAAAATTTTAGAGGTAAGAAGAAGAGGAATAATCTACTATGGAGAGACACAACATGACACAACATGACTGTAGAGACCACCACTCTGATACCACAATGTAGAGTCCATAGATCCTACCCTAAAACACATAGTGTTTTTTGTTTAAATAATGTTTGTTTGTGAATATAACTCATATATACTTTATCCTATCGGATATCCTTTGTAAAAAAAGACAATCATCTAACCATACAGGTTAGCCATTCATTTTCTAAACGAGCAAGCATCTAACCATATGAGCTAGGAATTTTTTTGACAAACGGGCAAGTGTCTAACCATATGGGTTAGGTATTCATTTTCCAATTGGGCAAGCATCTAACCATACGAGCTAGGTATTTTTTGATAAATGGGCAAGCATCTAACCATACAAGTTAGGCATCTACACATGAGGAGGTTATGCTCTGGCTAGAGACTTGACTCATCGAGATCAACCAGATCATGAGTCACTCACTATTCACCACTCATCTCTACTAGATAATCACCGAGGTCATCATGATAGTAGCATGTATAAAACATATATCAAAATGTCACATTTCAACTGAGAATTTAACCTAAATCCTTGAGAACTATGACAATCTAACCACGTTCCTTCTAAGTATATTAATGATTTCTTATCTTTGATTTGTTTATATAAACTAGTTTTGTTATAAGTCTTACCTTTTAATTTAAATTTAATCTTGTTTAGCATACAACCCCAAACCTCATCCTATTCACTTCCATAATAGAAATATTCTTCACTTCCCAGACTGCCTACATACTTGCTTCTAAATAAGATCAAGGTGTAGTATGCATTTAATTCTACTTTCTATTCTAAGTTTTATGTGAACTATGAACTAGGTATGTAGCCCTTTCTAGGGCCCAATTCCCTAGATAGTCTCTATGTGATTGCTATGTAAATAAAAGTGAAAATTATTGGTTAAAGTCACTAAATACTTGTTTAACTAAACTAACCCTAAATCTTAACACATAAATAGAAAATAATATTTGTAAGCTATGTCTCATTTATAATTTTATTTACATCAATAATACTTTTTATCCTTGTTTTAATCAACCTAATCCTTACAATTGCTATTGCTAAAGTTTTATTATCTGAGAATTATATGGTTGGTAGTTTTTTAATAATCATTATTTTAACATTCTCAATCTGGGTTTTTATTGCCACTTTTCAGTGGTACCATGTTTTGAGTAAAAAATATACTTCATCTATTGTGTTACATAATTTGACAAGTCATAATCGTCTAAGGTAGTCGAATTCATTATATTATCTTGAATAGTGTTTATTGTTCAAGAGGGATTATCCCACCCCTTAGTCTTAAAGACACAAAATGATCCTTATTTTTTCTTTATGGTTGATAGGGATGATGCCTAGATGCCATTTTTATAGATATATTAGGCTATGGATGTAGTAGCTCAAGTATGATGGTATTATTCATAAATATAAGTCAGAGGCACTGCTTGCACCAAACATTGTGTAGTTTTGTTTAACCCTAAATTATTGTTCTATGTTTGAGATTTAAAAAGAAGTAAAGAGTGCTTGAATTGAATTATTTCATTTAATTTCAAAAGTAAATTCTTTTGTATAAAGTTAGAAACAAATGTATAACATCATCATCTAGTTTAGTCCTCATGTTGGGTTTTTAACATCGTCTCTTTGATAGTTATACTTTAAAAGATAACTTATTAATAATGAGTTTAAGAATGACATTTGAACTTAAATTTAACATTAAATAAATCATTTATATAATTGAAAGGAAGGTTCAAACCTTAAAATGAAGAATATATGTTATCATTCTTATTTTTTTCTTAATGATAATAAAAGAATATTTTATTTTCCAAATGCAGAATGAAAAAATAATAAATTTTTAACCATGTTTAGGAGCAATGACAATCAACATAATGATATAAAAATATTATTATGAGATGTGTTATAATAGGTATTCTAAAATGTAAAATTATTAATTTTCTTTAATAAATTTTCAAGTATTGAATTATAAAAATTTCCAATAATTTTCTACGTATACATGTAAAAATTACTTATAACGAATCTCTTAAGAATTCGTTGTATCATAAATTCTAACTACACAATATATGAGATTAAAACTTATTTCCAAGAAACATAATGAAAGTCTGAATAGAATATCATTCTAGTTATAATAATGAAAATTCTTTCTCATTTAATTTTCTAAAATAAACAAAAATATTATATTTTTTGATTTAAATAATTTCATTAATAATAAATAAAAATAATTCATTTTCCCTTTTAAATCAAAAAAATAAAATATTATAAATAGAAAGAAAATTATTATAATTTCCATCCAAATCATTTCCTTAAGGATAAATAAAATAATGTACTTTTTTTTTTCTTTTTTAAAAATCATGTAAATAAAATACTATAAAAAAATAAAAATAATTATATTTACATACAAATAAAAATTAATATTATTAGATTTTCCTTTTAAACAATTTATTATAAGCATAAGTAACATATTTCCTTTTCATTAAATAAAAATAATAGGTTTACCTGGTGCCTATAGAAAACTTTGAATGAAATGGAATGTGGTTCCACTTAATTGAAAATCACTGAGATAAAGTGAATGGTGGCGGTGTTGATCTTGCACTGAGTTAAATAATGGAAGGAAAGATTTGTTAGTATCATTCTCCCATGCATTGACCTTATTTCCTATAGCTCAGCCTTTTCCCCTCTACATCCCTCAACTAAGTGGCATTCGAAAACTTCTCCCATATAGAGCTTCAAATAGAGCCATACCTAAAGATGTTTGAAAAGAGTTATTATAGGAAAATTATACCAATGAGAGATAAGCTTCCCATTTGATTTTTTGATCCATAAAGTACATCCTTAGGAGGTCTTCTACATCCTGATTTGTCCTTTCCATTTGCCCATCCATCTCAAGATGAAATGCAGAATTAAAGTTTAATTATGTACCTAAAATTAAGTGTAGGGTCATCCAAAATCTTGAATTAAATCTAGAATCTCTATCTGATATAATCCTTTCTAGAATCCCATGCAATCTAACCACTTCCTTCACAAATCAATTGGCTAAAATTGGTACATCATCAGTCAAAATATCTGGTATGAGACGTGCCACATTATAATGCTTATCAATGACCACCATATTAGCATCATGCCTATAGGGTGTCATAGGTAATCCTTTTATGAAATATATACTAAAATCTTATCATTTATATTATGGAATATCATGTGGATATAAAAGACCTATAGGATGATGGTGTTCTACTTTAACCCTTTGACATTCTAAGCATCATGCCACATACAATACTATATCTCTTTTGATCCCTTGCCAAAAGTATAGTTTCTTAAGATTAGCATATAGTTTATTTACCCTTGGATGGCCTTAGTACATCCCTCCATATCTGCCCTATGCCAATTTCCTTTTTTTTCTTCCCCTTTTTTTGTTTCTTCCCTCAAAGCATTGATCTATATTTTAACGTGTCCATTTCTTCATTAAGCTTTGGTGCCTTTTTCTCTCTTTTCTCCCAAGGTCGACCTCTTCATTTATATTTCTTTCATGCCCATTTTTTCCTTCATTCACAATTGTCATTTGTGACCACATAGCATATTTATATGTAAGGAAAATAACTATAATATTTTAATGATTAATTTGAATAAAATAAAATTAAAACGTACCTTGATTTCACATTTTCCCATTGATGTCCTTATAAGCCTTTGAGATCAACACAAGGGTTAAATTATCTAATCAATTCATCTTGATATAAAATACTAAACGAAGTCCAAAACCACTTAAAGTATGAGCACAAGTCCACACTGTGGGAAGAGAGGTCTTGAAATCCTCCCCCCTTAAATTGTGCATTGTCCCAATGAACTACAAGAGTTTGATTAAGTTCATATATTTAAAATAAAAATGGAAACATTTTTTTACTTTCTTTAGTGTCCTTTGAAGTTGCACTTCCTTCCCCATATTGATCCCACTTCACCTTCTACTAATCAACCTATTTGTTTCATAATTTATACTAGTGCCTCTCTATCAATCTGTATGAATCTATTGATATTCTATCATATTCTTGAACCTGTAAAGCATTGTAGTTCAAAATGTGTTTATTATCAGGGATATATTTCTTAAGAAGTGACACATAGAATACATCATGAATGCAACTCAACTATGGGGGAAAGGCCAATCAATAGGCTACTGGGTCGATTCTCTCTAGGATCTCAAAAGTTCCTCCAAAGTGAGGAGTTAACTTCACTTTTTTCCCAAAGGTTATGGAACTTTTGTACAATCTAACACTTAAAAACACCTTCTTACCAATCAAGAATTCTCTCTAAACTCTTTTTCTATTTGCATAGCTCTTCTATCTATCTGATGCTTCCTTCAACCTCTACCTTATAACTCTCACCTGTTCCTCCATGTCTTTCAATATTTTAGGACTGATTACTATTCTATCATCAAGGTTATCTCAACTAAGTGGCATTTGATAACTCATCCCATATAGAGATTAAAATAGAGCCATACCTAAAGATGTTTGAAAAGAGTTATTATAGGAAAATTATACCAATGAGAGATAAGCTTCCCATTTGATTTGTTGATCCATAAATTACACCCTTAGGAGGTCTTCTACAACTTGCTTTGTCCTTTCTATTTGCCCATCCATTTCAGGTTGAAATGCAGAGCTAAAGCTTAATTATGTACCTAAAATTAATTGTAGAGTCATCCAAAACCTTGAATTAAATCTAGAATTTCTATCTGATATGATCCTTTATATAATTCCATGCAATCTAACCACTTCCTTCACAAATAAATTGGCTAAAGTTGGTACATCATCAGTCAAAATATCAGGTATGAGATGTGCCACATTATAAAGCTTATCGATGACCAGCATATTAGCATCATGCCTATAGGGTGTCATAGGTAATCCTTTTGTGAAATATATACTAAAAACTTACCATTTATATTATGGAATATCATGTGGATATAAAATAACTATAGGATGATGGTGTTCTGCTTTAACCCTTTGACATTATAAGCATCATGCCACATACAATACTATATCTCTTTGCATCCCTTGCCAAAAGTATAGTTTCTTAAGATCAGCATATAGTTTGTTTACCCTTGGATGGACTTAGTAGGGTGCATCATGAGTTTCAATCAAAATTATCTTATTTGAATATTATACATCTAGAACATATATCCTATTTTTATATCAAAACAATCCCTCATCGTCCAAGGTATATCCTTCAGTTCTTGTGTCTTCCAAATTTTATTCTATCATTACTCTCACTTGGTCATACCAAGGATCTTGATTTTGTCCTTCTAGTATTTTCCCTTTTAGATTAAATCTAAGCATTGTTACATTCATCAGGGGTCTTATCCTACTCAAATGATTGACAACCCTATTCTCTTTTCCCTTGATATACTCAATTTCATAATCATACTCACTCAATAAATCCAACCACCTTCTTTGCCTAGCATTCAGATTGGGTTGAGTGAATATGTACTTTGGCCCTTGATGGTCAGTTTTTAGTTTGAAATGGTTCCCAATAAGTAAATGTCTCCACTTCTATTAGGCATGAACAATTTCTACAAATTCTAAATCGTGAGGGTCATAATTTACTTCATGGTTTTTCAATTTCTTCAACTTGTATGAAATTATGCCATTATTTTTAATGAGTACTCCTCCAAATAATTTGATGGATGCATCTATTAGAACCATGAAATGTACATTCAGATCATGTACCTTTAAGATAGGTGGCATCGTCAACTTCTCCTTTAGAATCTGAAAAGCTTTATCACACTGCTATGTCCATATAAACTTCTTACCTTTCCTTTGAAATGTCATAATCAGGTTGGAAATCTCAGAAAAACCTTCAACAAATCTCCTATAATATCCTACTAACCCTACGAAACTCCTTACTTTTGATATGTTCTTGGAAATTTGCCATTCCATAATTGCCTTTATCTTATCTAGATCTAATGTCATTCCTTCTGTAGATATGATGTGGCCTAGATAGTGAATTTCCTTCTTAAAGAATGCACATTTGGACAACTTACCATATAGATTAAGTTCTCTCAACCTCTAAAGAACCGATTGAATATTTTCTAAGTACTCCTCATTTTTAGAGTATATTATAATTTTGTCTATGAACACCAAGATGAAATTATGTAGTTAATTATGGAACACATTGTTCATTAAGTTCATAAATGCTGAAGGAGCATTTTTTACCCTAAATGGTACTACTGTAAACTCATAGTGTCCATATTTGGTCCTAAAAGTAGTTTTTAGAATATCCTCCTCCTTAATTCTTAGTTGATGATATCATGATCAAAGGTCTATCTTAGAGAAAACTATTGCTCCTTTCATTTTCTCGAAAAGGTCTTCTATACGAGGTAGGGGATATCTATTTTTAATTATAATGTTATTCAACATTCTATAATCAATGCATAATCCTAGAGTTTTATCTTTCTTTTTAACAAACAAGACTGGTGCTCCCCAAGGAGACACACTTGGTATAATCAATCCTTTACTCAAGATTTTCACTAGCTAAATTTTAAGTTCCATCAAATTAGTTGTGTTCATTTTATAGGGTGCTCTAGAAACTAGCTCAATTCTGGTTATAATATCAATTGATAAATAAAATTATCTCTAGGGTGCATTCTTGGTAATTCTTTTGGAAACCCATCCTCAAATTCCCTTAGGAATGGATACCTTTTTAGAGTTGGTTCATCTTTGCTTTCATCCTTATCATCTATCATTACCATTAAAATTCGAGCTCCCTTCTTTCTCTTCTTCTTCAGCTACATAACCAATATGGTTTCTACTTTTATAGGCCTATGACTCCCTTAAATCATGACCCAACTTCCCTCATCATTGTAACACCTGACCAACTTTCTATAATAGTCTATTTCATCCTAGTTCTTGGTGAGCCAACTCATCTCTATTATTACATCATAAGCTCCTAAAGGTGCTAACAAAAGGTCTAAAGTTGTCTCCAAATCTAGAAATTGTATTTTCCCCTTAGGTAGACATTAAAACACTTCTTTCAATGCCTTATCCCCATACTAGACCATCGATGATTCATTCATTTGATTTATTAGAAGAGACATTTTTCTTACTAATTCCAGAGATATGAAACATTCTGATGAACCAGTATTTATGAGAATTGAAATGGGTTTACCCAATAATTTACCTATAGCTTCAACTAACACATTTTGGTATCTATTTTGGCAATTCCTTACTATAGCATTGTCCTTTTATATGGTCCCCTCTGAGTTTGATCGGATATTATCTATACCTTCATCCTTAGGCATTCTTAGGCAAAGTGATTTCCTCCACAAGAAAAACATACTCTTGGTCAGCCTTTTGGTACTGGGTTCCTTGGGGCATCACCAAAAATCCATGGAGGATACATTGGGTGATTGTAATTCCTTTGATCATCCTTGTTATTATCTCCTCCCCTATTATTGTTCCTTCCCAAAGTATTTCTATAATTTTGATTTGGTGGGGGTGCTCTACCTTTTGGATTTGCTCTTGGGTTTTTATCCACAACCTGCTCTCCCCTAAAATACGGTTTCCTTTTAAAGGCTCTATTTCTATCATTGTTAAAGTTTTGTCTCACTGTAGCTAGGTCTTGTACCTTATATTCCTATTTAGGATATTTTTCTATCACTTCATTCATGTTCTCGAGGTTGTGCATATCTATTTCTACTCCTATGTTTGCATTCAATTCTAGGATGAACTTTCTAGTCTGACCTCTTTCATCCTTCTGGTACATGGGTACATACTTATGTAATTTGGTGAATCTATCCCAATACTATTGGACTGACATGCCCCCTACCTTAAGTTGTGAAATTCAGTAATCTTCTCATCAAATAATAATTAGGGTAACGATCTCTTCTTGAAATGATGGTCAAACTAATTCTAGGACAAATTTTCCTTGGTTATTCCATTTAATTCCTTCATGTTAGTCCACTAGCTAGCTACCTCTTTTACGAGTTGGTAGGATCCCCACAACGTCTTAGTTGCATCATTGTATTTTTTCAAGTCAAAGTGCTTCTCCATTTCATATAGCCAATTCTTAGCACCTTCACTTAACTATTTCCCATCAAAATTAGGGGGTAAAATCTTTTTCAAATCCTTGCTAATATCAGAAAGTGGAACTTCAATTTTGGGAGCTACAACCGATATTTCATTGATTGGTGGTGGACTATCTTCAATCAGATTATCAATGTTAGGTTCCAATATGTTTTCTACATTTTCTAGCCTTGACTTGAGATCATTAATCACTTGCTCAAGTGAGTCTATTTTATCGCTTTGCTCGATCAAAAAATTGATGAGGGATTCTATCACTGGTTCTCTATTTTTGGAACTTGATGTTCAACATTTTCATTATTGGGTTCAATGTATCTCACATTTTCCATTCGGTTCTTAATTGGTTTCCTAGGTCTTGCCATTTGGTTTCTTGATAGAATAAACACAATCTTCTAAGTTTTTATTCAAGATAATTGATATCATAACTCTCTTTTGGATAACTCTATTTTTTCTCGTACATTCTTATTATTGATCACATTTACAAATATGATTGATAAAAAGTAAGCATTTGATAATCTTATTCAACTTTTTATTACATAGAGTTCTTAGCTTTATAGAGGATAATTTTTATGACTATAACATATAGATATTTGTTTAATATTGATTCAAAATTCTTCTAAATAGAGTTTTCTTCATCCAGTACCATTTATTTAGGATCTTCATCTTTTGAGTGAACCACATATTATTGGTGGCATCGATTATATTCCTTACACACTTTAGGGCTTATGTATGGTGTGTTAGAATTCATTTCAAATGAAAATAATTTTATTACTGAGGGCCTCTTAAACAAATGTTTGACTAAAGGTTCAATCATAGCTGGTTTTGTTTTAACTGGCTCCACTTTCAAAGATTTGAGGTTACTCTGGATTGTAGCTGTTGTATTTGAGTCATAAATGTAAATGGGTTATTTCAAAGTAGAGGGAAGTTCTATTTTCCCCTTGTTCTTTATTATTTTTCTTAAAGTTGCATTCCACCTTAGAATTTGGCCTAAAGCCTTGGTAACTATGAGAATCTAACCATGATCCTTCCAAGTATATCACATATTTAATATATTTGCTTTTTTAAATCTAAACTAAGGTCTTATTATAATAGTCTTGCTTTTTCATTTATCTTTAATCTTCTTTATCGCATAACCATAAAACCCATCCTATTCACCTGCATACTAGAAACATTCTTTGCTTCACAGACCACCTACATACTTGATTCTGAATATGATCAAGGTGTAGTATGCATGTAGTTCTATTTTATATTTTAAGTTTTATGTGAATTGTGAACTTGGGTATACAACCCTTTCTAAGGCCTTGTTCCCCAGACAATCCCTCTGTGATTGCTACCAAAATGGGAGCAAAATGTATCAGTTAAATGGATTAAATACTTGCTTAACTAATCTAACCCTAAATCTTAACATATAAATAGAAAAGAACATTTTCAAGATACATATTCTTTCTAATACTTATGGGAACCATAACTTCTATACCAGAGCTCCGTTTGACTCCCCATTTGAACCTTTGAAAATCTAAGAATGAGGATAATGTGATGAGATGTCATGGAGATATGCTCATTGGTTTTTAACTACTGAGATCAAAATGGAAGTGTCCCAACTGTCAATTTTAATAATACAGTCTAAAAATAATATGTTTTTAAAAATAATAAATTTTTAAATTTTGTAATGTTGTAAATAATAGAAGTTGAATCACTTCATCTCCCTAGATATTGGTGACCTTCCACATCCTCTTCCTACCTTCAAAGTATGTATAAAAATATATGTAACCCAAAAATTCAATCAAACATCTCTTCTCAGAGATAGGCATATGTTTGGATCTGAAAATTTGATCAATAAAACATCTCTTCTAAGAGATAGAATTATTAAAATTATGTTATTATTATTTATTAAATTATATTTCAACCAAAGATCTTATGTTTTAGATTAGTGGTAGCAAAGTGGTTTGTCTTTAGACTGTATGATCTTGAAGATGAGGCTAGATTACAAGAAGCTTGGGTGGAAAATAATAGAACCAGTAGACTATCCACCTATTCACTCCAAATGACCTCAAATGAAAGCCAAGACTAAGACATCTGATCCATTCAAGAAAATGGTGAATGAAGCCCTCCAACAACATCAAGCATAGATGCTACAATAATTCATCCAAATTATCTAACAAATCTTGATGGGAGATTTTGGCTCCTCATCTACAATCCCACATATTTTTAGTGCCCTAACACCCTTCAAAGTTCAGGTGAATTTTGATATCCCTAAATTTGAAGGAAAAATCAATGCTGATATAGTATAAAATTGGTTGGAGCAATTGTCATCTTATTTTTCTTTATATAAATTCATCGATAAAGAGAAGATCACTTTTGATCTTTTGAAAGCATCATTCCCTATCAAAAATTAGTGGAAAGTGTACAAGAAGAGATTCAGTATGGATGATATTGGACTTAAGGTGGAACCTACTTGGGATGATTTCATAAAAGCTATAAAGGAATAATACTACCACATTGGAGCATGTGATGATTTGTATATAGGGTGGCAACAAGTTCACCAATGTAAGGAACAATCTATTTAAGATTATACTAACTTTTGTATTCTCTATCCATGAGATTGGGCATCTAAGAAAGTGAAAAACATAAGGTTCTCAAATATTATGGTCGACTACAATGGTATATAGTGGGGGAAATGAAACTCTTTAATTTGAGAACCCTTGGTGGAACATACAAGTTCATGCTGAAGATTGAGTAGAAACATGGAACATGAATACGAAGAGTCAAACTTCAAAATCAAAAAGTGACAAAGAAGGTCCAACATGAGGTCAAAATTTGAACTAAAAGGAAATGAAGACTAGAAAATGGTGTGATTATCATAAATCTAAAACTCACTCCAAAGAAGAATGTCAAACTATTAAGTCCTTACTTTCTGAGTCATAATCCTCAACATCTATTGCTCTACCTCATACACACCCTATAGTCAAAGAGGATGAAGAAGATATTATAGATGTTGAGCATGATGCCATCATTGATTCATCATAAACAAATGAGGAAATGCTATATGACAAGGAAAGGTTGTTTCACTCTAAGTTATAGGTGAAAGGTAAGCCTCTGTATTTCATTCTTGATATTGGGAGTTAGAAAAATTTAATCTCTACTAGTGTTGTGAAAAGCCTAAATATGTTCATGAAGCCTCACCTAAAGCCATACATTATTGGATGGTTGAGTCTAGGAATAAACATTTGAGTCACCCACAAATGTCTTCTCTCATATGTAATAAAACCTTTCCAAGATGAGGTCTTGTGTGATATGGTCAATCTAGATGTTTGTGATGTACTCGTTGATCATCCCTTCATGTATGATCAAAATGGCATCTATGAATCAAAAACTTGAAGGATCACCCTCACTCTTGAAACATGATGCTACAATGTACCATAGGTACCACCTTCTACATCTGTGTCCTTGATTAGTGCAAGGAAATTCATTCTCTTGGTGGTCAAGCCACATAAATCTAAAATAGTCAATGTTATATCCCTGACTACATAAATAACAAAACAAAAAAGGAAATTAAATACCAAGCTAAGAAAGCTTATGGCCTACTATTCATAGATTAATGGTTAGATAGAAATGGTGAATAATCAAGGCCTACACGACTCCACAAAGCATAGCTCCATAAAGCATAGTCCATTTCAAGTATCCATCAGGAATCAAATCAAAACACAACTACCACACTTGATGACAAATATTGATGTAATGGGGACCAATTGATTTTCAAAGAGGGAGGAATGATATGAGTAAAATTTCAAGTGATAATTTGATTTATGGTCTACCCTAATTGGTGGTAGACCTTTTGGGAGCCATAACTTTTACACCATAGCTCTGCTTGACTCCCTATTTAAACTATTCAAAATCTAAGAACCAGAGAAATACGATGAGATAGCATGGAAATTTTCCCAATGGTTTTTGACCCCTAAAATCCCAATGAAAATGTCCTAAATTTTAATTCTTATAATGTTGTATAAAAATATTAAGTTTTTAAAAATAGTGATTTCTCAAATTCTGTAATGTTGTAAATCATGGAAGTCAAAACACTTCATCTCCCTCAAGATTGGTGACCTTCCACATCCTCCTCCTACCTTCAAAGTATGTATACAAATATATGTATCCCTAAAAGGCAATCAAACATCTATTTTTTTGAGATAGGAATATGTTTGGATCTTCAAATATGATCAATAAAACATCTCTTCTCAGAGATAACATTATTATATCTATGTTATTCTTTTTTCTTGAATTATCTTGCAAACAATGCTGTTGATTTTTGGATTAGTGGTATTAGAGTGGTTTTTATTTAAAGTATATGATCTCAAAGATGATGTCAAATTATAAGAAGCTTAGGTGGAAAATAATAGAACCAACAAATTATCCACCTATGCACTTCAAATGACCTCAAATGGCAGTTAACATCAAGACATCCGATCCTTTGAAGGAAATGGTGAATGAAGCCTTTCAACAATAGCAAGCATAGATGCTAAAATAATTCACATTAATTTTCCAAAAAATCTCGATGGGAAATTCTAGGTCCTCATCTATAACCCACAAATTTTTAGTGCCCAACACCTTTTAAGGTTTAGGTGAATTTTGATATCCCTACATTTGATGGCAAAATCATTTTTGATGTAGTAAAAAATTAGTTGGACCAATTGTCATCCTATTTTTCTATAAATAAATTCACTTATAAAGAGAAGATCACTTTTACTCTTTTGAAAGCATCATTGCCTATCAAAAATTGGTGGAAACTATACAAAAAGAGATTCAGTATGGATGATATTAGCCTTGAGGTGGAACCTACTTAAGAGGATTTCATAGAAGTTGTAAACGAAGATTACTACCTCATTGGGACATATGATGATCTATATATATAGTGGCAATAATTTTTCCAAGATAAGAAAGAGCCTGTTTAAGATTACACTCACATTTTCCATTCTCTATATTTGAGATTGGGCATCTAGGAAAGTGAGAAACACAAAATTATCAAATATCATGGTCGACTAAAATGGTATATACAGGGGGAAATGAAAATTTTTAATTTGGAAACCCTCGATGAGACGTACAAGTTTATGATAAAGATTGAGTAGAAGCACATAAAAATGAATACAAAGAGTTAGCCTTCAAAATGGAAAAGTGATAAATAAGGTCAAACATGAGGCCAAAATTTGAAGCAAAAGGAAGGGAAGACTAATAAATAATGTGATTACCATAAATCTAGAACTCACACCAAAGAAGAATATTGAGTCATCAAGTCCCTATTTTTTTAGTCACAATCATCAGTATTTACTACTCTACCTCATACACACCCTGTAGTCAAAGATGATGAAGAGGAGATTGTAGATGTTGAGCCTGATGCCATCATTACTTCATCACAAACTCACGAGGAGAGGCCAGATGATAAGGAAAGGTTGTTTTACTCCTAATTATGGGTGAAAGGTAAGCCTATGAATTTCATTCTTGATAGTGAGCGTCAAAAGAATTTTATCTCTGCTAATATTGAAAAAATCATAAATTTATCCATGAAGCTTCACCCATATATATATTATTTGATGGTTGAGTCCATAGACAAACCTGCATGTGACTCACTGATGTCTTCTCTCATATGTAATAAAACCTTTTCAAGATGAGGTCTTGTGTGATGTGGTCAATCTAAATGTTAGAGATGTACTCCGTGGTTATTCATTCATGTATGACTAACATGGCATCTATGAATCAAGAAATTAAATAATCACCCTGACTCTTAGAACATGAAACTACATGGTACTAGAGGTACCACCTTTTACATTTGTCTCCCTGATTAGTGCTAAGAAATTTGTTCTCATGGTGGTCAAGTCACAAAAATTCAAAAGGATTGATGTTGTAGCCTTAACTACATTAATAACATAATAAATAAAGAAAATAGATACCACGCTAAGGAAGGTCATGGAACTCCATCTATAGATTGATGTTTAGATAGAAATGGTGAATAATTAGGCCTTGCATAGCTCCACAACATACAACCCATTCCAAGTATGTATTGGGAATCAAATCAAAACATAACTACCACACTTGATGACAAATCTTGATGTAATGGGGAAAATTACTTCTCAAGGAGGGAGGAATTATCCTAGTAATATTTCAATTGACAATTTAGGCGATGGTTTTACCCCAATTGATGGCAGAACTTTTGGAAGCCATAACTTTTATAGTATAGCTTCATTTGACTCCCCGTTTGAACTGTTGGAATGCTAAGAATGGGGTGAATGTGATGAGATGGAATAGAGCTATGATTTATGGTTTTTGGCTTTTGAAATCTCAATAGAAGTGTCTTATATTTTAATTTTAATAATACAGTATAAAAATAATAAGTTTCTAAAATTTCTCAAATTCTATAATGCTATAAATCATGGAAGTCAAATAACTTTATCTCCCTTAAGATTGGTGACATTCCATATCCTCCTCCTACCTTCAAAGTATGTATAAAAGTAGATGTAACCAAAAAAGGTAATCAGATATCTCTTCTCGAAGATAGGCATATGTTTTAATCTACAAATTTGATCAATAAAACATCTCTCCTCAGAGATAACATTATTGTAATTGTGTCATTCTTATTTCTTGAATTATCTTTTAACCAAATATCTTGATTTTTGGATCAGTGATATCAGAGCGATTTGTCTTTAAAGTGTATGATTCTGAGGATGAGATAAAATTATAGGAAGCTTGGGTGAAAAATAATAGAACCAACATACTATCTATTTTTTCACTCCAAATGACCTCAAATGGTGGATAACATTGAGACATCTGATATTTTCAAGGAAATGGTGAATCATGCCCTCTAATAGCAACAAGCATAGATGCGACAAAAAAGCACTCAAATTTTCTAATAAATATTGATGTAAAATTTTGGTTCCTTATTTGTAACTACACATCTTTTTAGTGCCCCAACACTCTTCAAGGTTTAGGGGAATTTTGATATCCCTATATTTGAAGGCAAAATCAATGTTGATGTAGTAAAAAATTGATTCGATCAATTGTCATCCTATTTTTATATGATTATTTTTATCGATAAAGAGAATATCACCCTTACTCTTAGAACATGACATTATAGGGTACTAGAGAAACCACTTTCTACATCTCTCTCTGTGATTAGTGCCAAGAAATTTATTTTCATGGTGTTCAAGCCATAGAAATCCAAAAAGGCCGATGTTGTAGTCTTGACTACATAAACAATATAACAAAATAAATAAATAGATACCAAGCTGAGAAAGTTTATGTCATTCCATCCATATATTGATGGTTAGACAAAAATGGTAAACAATTGAGCCTTGTACAACTCTAAAAAGTATAGCTCCACAAAGCATAGTTCATTTCAAGAATGCATCAGGAATCAAATCAAAACAAAACTACCACACTTGATGATAAATATTGATGCAATGGGGATAAATAATTCTAAAATAGGGAGGAATGATATGAGAAAAATTTTAAGTGAAAATTCAAGCCATGGTTCTACCCCAGTTGGTCGTAGAACATCTGGGATCCATAACTTTTGCACGATAGCTCCGTTTGACTCCCCATTTGAACCGTTGAAAAGCTAAGAATGAGGTGAAAGTAGTGAGATGGCATGGATCTATGATAAAAGTTTTTTTATCCCTAAGAGCCCAATATAAGTGTTCTAAATTTTAATTTTAATATGATAGTCTAAAAATAAAAAGTTCCTAAAAATAATAATTTTTTAAATTCTGCAATGTTGTAAATTATGGAAGTCAAATCACTTCATCTGCCTCGATATTGGTGACCTTCCCCATCCTCCTACCTTCAAAGTATGTATAAAAATAAATTTAGATAAAAAAATTAATTATACATCTCTTCTAAGAGATAAACATATGTTTGGATCTACAAATTTAAAAAATAAAACATTTCTTCTTAGAGATAACATTATTACAACTGTATTATTCTTATTTATTGAATTATTTTTCAACCAAAGCTTCTGAGTTTTGGATCAGTGGTATCAAATCAATTTGTCTTTAGAGTGTATGATCTTGAGGATGAGGTCAGATTACAGGAATCTTGGGTGGAAAATAATAAAACTAGCAGACTATCCACCTATTCACTCTAAATGACTTCCAATGGCAGGCAACATTGAGACATCTAATCCTTTCAAATAAATGGTGAATGAATCCCTCTAGTAGCAACAAGTGTAGATTTTACAATAATTCATCCAAATTCTCCAATAAATCTTGAAAAAAATATTTGGGTCCTCGTCTGCAATCCCACATCTTTTCAGTTCCACAACACCCTTCAAAATTTAGGTGAATTTTGATATCCCTACATTTGAAGGCAAAATTAATGCTGATGTAGTAGAAAATTGGTTGGATCAATTATCATCCTATTTTTTTTATAAATAAATTCACTATTAAAGAGAAGATCAGTTTTGATCTTTTAAAATCATCATTGCGTGTCAAAATTTGATGGTAAGTGTACAAGAAGAGATTATGTATGAATGATATCAGCCTTGAGACGGAACCTACTTGAGACAATTTCATAGAAGTTGTAAAGGAAGGATACTACCCCATTGGAGTACATGATGATCTGTATATAAAATGGCAACAACTTTGCCAAGGTAAGGAATAGTCTATTCAAGATTATACTGATATTTTTCATTCTCTATCTATGAGATTGGGCATCCAAGAAAGTGAAAAACACAAGGTTCTCAAACATCATGGTGGATTACAATGGTATATACAGGGGAAATAGAACTTTTCAATTTAGAAACCCTCAGTGAGGTATATAAGTTTATGATGAAGATTGAGTAGAAACATGGAAGAATGAATATGAAGAGTCAACCTTCAAAATAGAAAAATGATAAAGAAGGTCAAACATGAGGCCAAAATTGGAAGTAAAAGAAAGGGAAAATTGAGAAATGGTGTGATTATCATAAATATGGAACTCAATACAAAGAAGAATGTTATGCTATTAAGTCCTTACTTTCTGAGTAAAAATACCCAAAATCTATTGATCTACCTCATACACATCCTACAATCAAAGAGGATGAAGAAAAGATTGTAGATTCTGAGCCTCTGCATTTCATTCTTGATAAGCCTCTGAGGAGAGTTTAGATGATAAGGAAATGCTATTTCACTCTAAGTTATGGGTGAAAGATAAGCCTCTACATTTCATTCTTGATAGTGAGAGTTAAAAGAATTTAATCTCTGCTAATGTTTTGAAAAGACTAAATATGTCCATAAAGTCTCATCTAAAGCCATATAAAATTGGATGGGTGAGTCTAGGTAGAATCCTCTGTGTCACCCACTAATGTCTTCTCTTATATGCAATAAAACTTTTTCCAAATGAGGTCTTGTGTGATGTGTTCAATCTATATGTTTATGATATACTCCTTGATCAACCATTTATTTATGATCGACATGGAATCTATGAATCAAGAAATCAAAGGATCACCCTCACTTTTGGAATATAACAATATAAGGTACCACCTTCTACATCCATCTCCTTGATTAGTGCCAATAAATTCATTCTCATGGCGGTCAAGCCACATAAATCTAAAAGGTCTGATGTTGCAGCCCTGACTACACAAATAACACAATAATAGAAGTAAATAGATATCAAGCTAAAGAATTTCATGGCCTTCCATCTACATACTGATGGTCAGATAGAAATAGTGAACAATTGGACCCTGCATAGCTCCATAAAACACAGTCCATTCCAAGTATGCATCAAAAATCAAATCAAAACACAACTACCACACTTGATGAAAAATATCAATGCAAGGGGGACCATTTATTTTCAAAGGGGGAATCATGATTCAAGAAACATTTTAAGTTTTAATTCAAGTGATTGTTGTACCCCAATTGGTGAATGAACTTCTAGGATCCATACATTTTTCATCATAGCTCTACTTGACTCCCCATTTGAATCATTGGAAAGCTTGGAATGAGGAGAACATGATGAGATGGAATGGAGCTATGATCGATGGTTTTTAACCACTGATATATTAATATAAGTGTCATAAATTTTAATTTTAATAATATAGTATAAAAATATAAAGTTTCTAAAAATAGTAATTTTTTGAATTCTATAATGTTGTAAATCCTGAAAGTCAAAATATTTCATCTCCCTTGAGATTGGTGACCTTCCAGATCCTTCTCCTACTTTCAAAGTATGTATAAAAATAGATGTATCCTAAAAATGCAATCAGACATCTCTTCTCAGAGATAACATTATTATAATTATATTATTTTTATTTTTTGAATTATCTTTCAACCAAATATCCTAAGTTTTGGATTAGTGGTATCAGAGTGGTTTGTCTTTAAAGTGTATGATCCTAAGGATGAGATCAAATTATAGGAAGCTTGGGTGGAAAATAATAAAATCGGTAGACTATGCACCTGTTCACTTCAAAAGAACATAAATGGTAGACAACATCAAGACATTTGATCCATTTAAGGAAATGGTGAATGAATCCATCCATTAGTAATAAGCATAGATGCTACAACAATTTGCCAAATTTCTTCAATAAATCTCGATGGGAAATTCTAGCTCCTCATCTACAACCCCAGATCTTTTCAGTGCCTCAACACACTTCAAGGTTTAAGTGAATTTTGATATCCCTACATTTGAAGAAGAAATCAATGTTGATGTAGTAGAAAATTGGTTAGATCAATTGTCATTAGTTTTTGTGTAAATAAATTCACCAATAAAGAAAAGGTCACTTTTGTTCTTTTAAAAGCATCATTGCCTATAAAAAATTGGTGGGAAGTGTACAAGAAGAGATTTAGTATGGATGATATTGGTCTTGAGGTAGAACCTACCTTGGATGATTTCATATAAGCTGTAAAGGAAGAATACTATCCCATTGGAGCATATTATGATCTGTATATAGAGTGACAACAACTTAACCAAGGTAAGGAATAATTTGTACAAGATTACATTGATTTTTTTTATTCTCTATCTATGAGATTAGGCTTCCAAGAAATTGAGAAATACAAGGTTCTCAAATATCACGGTGGACTACAATGGTATATATGGAAGAAAATGAAACTCTTTAATTTGAAAACTGTCAGTGAGGTATATAATTTCAAAGTAAAGATTAATCAAAAGCATGAAATAATGAATACAAAGATTTAAATTTCAAAATGGAAATGTGACAAAGAAGGTCAAATATGAGTTAAAAATTGAAATAAAAAAGAAGGGAATATTGGAAAATGGTATGATTACAAAAAATATTGAACTCACTCCAAAGAAGAATGTCAAGCTGTTAAGTCCTTACTTTCTGAGTCAAAATCCTCAACATCTAGTAATCTACCTCATACACACCCTATAATCAAAGAGGATGAATAAGAGATTATAGATTCTGAGCCTGATGCCATCATTATTTCATCATAGATATATGAAGAGAGGCCAGATGACAAGGAAATGTTGTTTCACTCTAAGTTATGGGTGAATGTTAAGCCTCTGTATTTCATTCTTGATAGTGTGAGTCAAAAGTATTTAATCTTTGCTAATATTGTGAAAAGTCTAAATATATCTATGAATCCTTACCCAAATGCATATAGTATTAGATGGTTGAGTTCAGGGAAAAACCTCCATGTCACCCAACAATGTCTTCTCTCATATGCAATAAAACTTTTTCAAGATGAGGTCTTGTGTGATGTGATCAATATAGATGTTTGTGATGTACTCCTTGGTCATCCATTCATGTATGACCAACATGGCATCTATGAATCAATAAATTGAAGGATCACCCTCACTCTTAAAACACAAATCTATAAGGTATTAGAGGTACCACCTTCTACATCTATCTCCCTGATTAGTGCAAAGAAATTCATTCTCATGGTGTTCAAGCCACTGAAATCTAAAAGGGTCAATATTGTAGCCCTTACTACACAAATAACACAATAACTAAAGAAAATAGATATCAAGCTGAGGAAGATCACAACCTTCCATCAACAGATTGATGGTCAAATAGGAATGGTGAACAATCAAGCCCTACACAACTCCATAAAGCACAGTCCATTCCAAGTATGCATCAAAAATCAAATTAAAACATAACTACAAAACTTGATAAAAAATATTGATGTAATGAGGATAATTGATTCTCAAAGAGAGAGAAATGGTCAGAGTAATATTTCAAGAGATAATTTAGGCAATGGTTCTACCTCAAATGGTGGTAGAACTTCTAGGAGACATATCTTTTACATAATGGCTCTGTTTGACTCCCCATTTAAACTATTAGAAAGCTAAGAATGAGGAGAACATGATGATATTTAATGGATATATGCTCCATAGTTTTTGACCTCTAAAATATTAATAGAAGTGTTCTAAATTTTAATTTTAATTATGTATTTTAAAAATAGTAAGTTTCTAAAAATAGTAATTTTTCAAATTCTGTAATGTTGTAAATCATGAAAATCAAACGATTTCATCTCCCTTAAGATTGGTGACCTTCCACATCCTCCTCCTACCTTCAAAGTATGTATAAAAATAGATGTATCCTTAAAAATCAATCAGACATCTCTTCTCCGAGATAGGTCTATGTTTGGATATATAAATTTGATCAATAAAACATCTCTTCTCAGAGATAGCATTATTACAATTATGTTATTCTTATTTCTTGAATTATATTTCAACCAAAGCTAGTAAGTTTTAGATTAGTGGTATCAGAGTGGTTTGTCTTTAAAGTGTATGATCCTGAGAATGAGGTTAGATTATAGTAAACATAGGTGGAAAATAATAGAACCAACAAACTATCCACCTGTTGATTCCAAATGACTTCGAATGGTAGATAACAACGAGACATTTGATCCTTTTAATAAAATAGAGAATTAAGCCCTCTAATAGTGGTAACCATAGATTATACAATAATTCACCCAAATTATTCAACAAATCTTGATGAAAAATTATGTCTCCTCATCTAAAACCCCACATCATTTTAATGCCCTAACACACTTCAAGGTTTCGATGAATTTTGATATCCCTATATTTGAATGAAAATCAATGTTGATGCAATAAAAAATTGGTTAGATTAATTTTCATCCTATTTTTTGTAACTAAATTTATCAATAAAGAGAAGATCACTTTTACTCTTTTTAAAGCATCATTCCATGGTAAAAATTAGTGGAAAGTGTACAAGAAGAGATTCATTATGGATGATATTGGCTTTGAGGTGGAACCTACTTGAGACAATTTCATAGGAGTTGTGAAGGAAGAATACTACCCCATTAGAGAATATGCTGATCTATATAGAGTGGTAACAACTTTTCTAAGGTAAGGAATAGTCTGTTCAAGATTACACTGACATTTTTCACTCTCTATCTGTGAGATTGGGCATCCAAGAAGTGAGAAACATAAGTTTCTCAAATATCATGGTGGACTACAATGGTATATACGAGGGGAAATAGAACTCTTCAATTTGGAAACCATTGTTGAGGCATACAAATTTATGGTGAATATTGAGAATAAGCATGGAGGAATGAATACGATTAGTCAGCCTTCAAAAAAGAAAAGTGATAAAGAAGGCAAAACATGAGGCCAAAATTGAAAGATAAAGGAAGGGAAGATTGGAAAATGGTGTGATTACCACAAATCTAGAACTCACTCCAAAAAATAATTTTGAGCCATCAGGGCCCTACTTTCAAAGTCAAAATCTTCAATATCTACTGCTCTACCTCATACACACCCTACAATCGAAGAGGATGAAAAATAAATTATAGATGCTAAGCCTGATGCCATCATTGATTTATCCTAGACCCATTAAGATATGCTAAATGACAAGGAAAACTTGTTTCACTCTAAGTTATGGGTGAAAAGTAAGCCTTTGCATTTAATTCTTGATAGTGGGAGTCAAAAGAATTTAATCTATGCTAATGTTGTGAAAAGCCTAAATCTATCCATGAAGCATTTTTAAAATCCATATAGTATTAGATGTTTGAGCCTAAGGATAAAAATTTGTGTCACCCACCAATGTATTCTCTCATATGCAATAAAACCTTTCAAAAATGAGGTTTTGTGTGATGTGATCAATCTGGATGTTTAAGATGTACTCATTCATCAACCATTCATGTATGATCAACATGGCATCTATAAATCAAGAACTCAAAGGATTACCTTCACTCTTGAAACATGGTATTATAAGGTACCATAGGTACCATCTTCTACATCTGTCTCTTTGATTAGTGCCAAGAAATTCATTCTCATGGTGGTCAAGCCATAGAAATCCAAAAGGGCTAATGTTGCAACCATAAATAAAATAAACAACACAACTATAGAAGTAAATATATACCAAGATGAGTAAGTTCATGGCCTTCTATCCATATATTGATGTTCAGATAGAAATGGTGAATAAATATGCCTTGCATAGCTCCATAGTGTATAGCTCCACAAAGTACAATCCATTCTAAGTATGCATTAGGAATCAAATCAAAACACAACTACCATACTTGATGATAAATATTGATGTAACGTGGACCATTGCTTCTCAAGGAGGGATGAATGATCTAAGAAATATTTCAAGTATTAATTTGGATGATAGTTCTACCTTAATTAGTGGTAGAACTTCTTGGAGCTATAACTTTTACACCATAGGTCTGTTTGACTCTCTATTTGAACCATTGGAAAATTTAAGAATAAAGAGAAAATAATGAAATGACATGGATCTATGCTCGATAGTTTTTGACACCTAAAAATGTAATGGAGGTTTTCTAAATTTTAATTTTAATAGTGCAGTATAAAAATAGTAGATTTCTAAAAATAATAATTTATCACATTTTGTAATGTTATAAATCAAGGAAGTTAAACAACTTAATCTCCCTCGATATTGGTGAGCTTCCACATCCTCCTCTTGCCTTCAAATTATGTATAAAAATAGATGTAGCTCAAAAATTTAATCAAACATCTTTTCTCAGAGATAGGCATATGTTTGGATCTGGAAATTTGATCATTAAAATATCTCTTCTCAGAGATAACATTATTACAATTTTGTTTTTCTTATTTTTTGAATTATCTTTCAATCAAGACATTTGAGTTTTGGATCAGTGGTATCAGAGTGGTTTGTTTTTAGAATGTATGATCTTGGGGATGAGGTTAGATTACAGGAAGCTTAGATAGAAAATAATAGAATTAGTAGACTATCTACCTATTCACTCTAAATGACCTCAAATGGTGAACAACACTGAGAGATCTGATCATTTTAAAGAAATAGTGAATGAATCCCTCCATCAAAATCAAACATAGATGTTATAATAATTCACCCAAATTATCTAACAAATCTTGATGGAAAATTTGAGCTCCTCATCTGTAACTCCACATCTTTTTAGTGCCCTAACACCCTTCAAGGTTCAATTGAATTTTTATATCCAAACATTTGAAGGCAAAATCAGTGTTGATATAGTATAAAATTAGTTGGATCAATTGTCATCCTATCTTTTTGTAAATAAATTCATGATAAAGAGAAGATCACTTTTGCTTTTTTGAAAGCATCATTACCAATCAAAAACTTGTAGGAAGAGTATAAGAAGAGATTTAATATGAATGATATTGGCCTTGAGGTGGAACCTACTTGGGATGATTTCATAAAATATGTAAATGAAGAATACTATGCCATTGGAGCATATGATGATTTGTATATAGAGTGGCAACAACTTCACCAAGATAAGGAACAATCTGTTCAAGATTATAATAACATTTTTCATTCTCTATCGTTGAAATTGGGCATCCAAGAAAGTGAGAAACACAAGGTTCTCAAATATCATGGTGGAATACAATGGTATATATGGGGATAAAAGAAACTCTTCAATAAAAAAACTCTTAGTGAGATGTACAAGTTCATGGTGAAGATTAAGTAGAAGCATGGAAGAATGAATACGAAGAGTCAACCCTCAAAATGGAAAAGTGATAAAGAAGGTCAAACACAATGCTAAAATTAGAAGCAAAAAGAAGGAAAGACTAAAAAATGGTGTGATTACCACAAATCTGGAACTCACTCCAGAGGAGAATGTCAAGCCATTAAGTTCTTACTTTTTGAGTCACAATCATCAACATCTTTTGCTCTACCTCTTACACACCCTATAGTCAAAGAAGATGAAGAAGAGATTGTAGATGCTAAGCTCGATGCCATCATTGCTTCATCACAGACCCATGAGGAGAGGCTAGATGATAAGAAAAGTTTATTTCCCTCTAGTTTATGGGTAAAAGGTAAGCCTCTATGTTTTATTCATAATAGTGGGAGTCAAAAGAATTTAATCTATACTAATATTGTTAAAATCTTGAATATGTCTATGAATCCTCACCTATAGCCATATAGTATTGCATACTTGAGTCCAGGGAGAAACTTCTATGTCACCTACTAATGTCTTCTCTCATATGCAATACAAATATTTCTAAAATAGGTCTTGTGTAATGTGGTCAATTTAGATGTTTGTGATGTAGTCCTTAGTCAACCATTCATATATGATTGATATGGCATCTATGGGTCAAGAACTTGAAAGAATCACCCTCACTCCTAAAACACATTGGTAAAAAGTACCAAAGGTACCACCTTCTACATTTGTCTCCCTAATTAGTGCCAAAAAATTCATTCTCATGATGGTCAAGCCATAGAAATTCAAAAGGATCGATGTTGTAGCCATGACTACATAAATAATACAACAATAGAAGAAAATATATACCTAACTAAAGAAGTTCATGGCCTTCCATCTATAGACTAATGGTTAGATAAAAATGATGAACAATCAAAACCTACACAGTTCCACAAAGCATAGTTTATTCCAAGTATGCATCAAGAATCAAATAAAAATACAACTGCCACACTCGATAAATTTTTTTGATGCAATGGGGACAATTGCTTCTCAAGGAGGGAAGAATGATCCAAGTAATATTTCAAGTGATAATTTAGGGGCTGGTTCTACCCCAATTCCTAATAGAACTTTTAGGATCCATAACTTTACACCATAGCTTTGTTTGACTCTCTATTTGAATCGTTACAAAGCTAAGAATGAGGAGAACATGATGAGATGGCATGGAGATATAGTCTATGATTTTAAACCCTTGAAAGTATAACTAAATTTTCCTAAATTTCAATTTTAATAGTACAGTTTAAAAATAGTAAGTTTCTAAAATAGTAATTTCTTGAATTATGTAATGTTGTAAATCATGGATGTTGAACCACTTCTTCTCCCTTGAGATTGGTGACCTTCCACATCCGCCTCTTAACTTCAAAGTATTTATGAAAATAGATGTAGCTTGAAAATTCAATTAGACATATCTTCTTAGAGATAGGCATATGTTTAGATCTATAAATTTGATCGATAAAACATCTCTTCTCAGAGATAACATTATTTCAATTGTGTTATTCTTTTTTCTTGAATTATCTTTCAACAAAATCTCTTGAGTTTTGGATTAATAGTATCAGAGTGGTTTATCTTTAAAGTGTATGATCTCAAGGATGAGGTCAAACTACAAGAATCTTGGGTGAAAAATAATATAACTAATAAATTATCCACCTGTTCACTCTAAATGATCTCAAATGGTAGATAACACTGAGACATCCAATCCTATTAAATAAATAGTGAATGAAGCCCTCCAGTGGTATCAAGCATAGATGCTAAATTTTTTTTCCCAAATTCTCCAATAAATCTTAATGGAAATTTTTTGTTCTTCATCTACAACCCTACATCTTTTCAGTGTCCCAACACGCTTTAAGGTTTAAGTGAATTTTGATATCCCTACATTTAAAGGAAAAATCAATACTGATGCATTAAAAAATTGGTTGGATCAATTGTCATCCTATTTTTTTGTAAATAAATTTAATAATAAAGATAAGATCACTTTTTCTCTTTTGAAAGCATCATTGCATGCAAAAAATTTGTGGGAAGTGTACAAGAAGAGATTTAGTATGGATGATATTGACCTTGAGGTGGAACCTACCTGGGACGGTTTCATAGAAGTTGTAAAGGAAGAATACTACCTAATTATAGCATATTATGGTATGTATATAGAGTGGAAACATCTTTTTCAAGGTAAAGAATAGTCTATTCAAGATTACATTGACATTTTTCATTCTCTATCTATGAGATTAGACATCTAAGAATGTGAGAAACACAAGGTTTTCAAAGATTGTGGTGGACTATAATGTTATATATAGGGGGAAATGGAAATCTTCAATTTGGAAACCCTTGGTGAGATGTACAATTTTATGGTGAATATTGAGCAAAAGTATGGAAGAATAAATATGAAGAGTCAGCCTTCAAAATGAAAAAATGACAAAGAAGGTCAAACATGAGGCCAAAATTGGAAGCAAAAGGAAAAGAAGATTAGAAAATGGTGTGATTACTATAAATATATAACTCACTCTAAAGAATAATGTTGAGCCATCAATTACCTACATTTTGAGTCACAATCCTCAACATCTACTGCTCTACCTCATACACACCTTGCAGTCAAAGAGGATGAAAAATAGATTGTAGATGTTGAGCTTGATGCCATCATTGCTTCATTATAGACATATGAAGATAGGATAGATGACAAGAAAATGTTATCTCACTCTAAGTTATGGGTGAAAGGTAAGCCTCTACATTTCATTCTTGATAGTGGGAGTCAAAAGAATTTAATCTTTGCTAATGTTGTGAAAATCCTAAATTTGTCTGTGAAGCCTCACCTAAAGCCATACAGTATTGGATGGTTGAGTCCAGGGAGAAACCTTCGTGTCACCCACCAATGTCTTATTTCATATGCAATAAAATCTTTCTAAGATGAGGTCTTGTGTGATGTGGTCAATCTAGATATTTTTGATATACTCCTTGGTTAACCATTAATGTATGATCAACATGTCATATTTGAATCAAAAGCTCAAAGGATCACCCTCACTCTTGAAACATGATGCTATAGGGTAAAAAAGGTACCATATTCTACATTTGTCTCCTTAATTGGTGCCAAGAAATTTATTCTCATGGTAGTCAAGTTACAAAAATTCAAAAGGGTTGATGTTGCAGTCCTAATTACACAAATAAGAAAACAACAGATTCAAATAGATACCAAGCTAAGGAAGTGTATGGCCTTCCATCTATAGACTGATGGTCAGATAGAAATAGTGATCAATTAGGCCCTATAAATCTCCACAGAGCACAATCCACTCTAAGTATGCATTAGGAATCAAATGAATATGCAACTGCCACACTTGATGACAAATCTTGATGTAATGGGGACCATTGATTCTAAAGGAGGGAGGAATGATCTGATTAACATTCCAAGTGATAATTTGGGTGATGTTTCTATCCCAATTGTTGGTATAACTTTTGAGAGCCATCACTTTTGCACCATAGCTCTGTTTAACTCCCCATTTGAACTATTAGGAATCTAAGAATGAGGAAAATGTGATGAGATGGCATGAAGATATGCTCGATAGTTTTTGAATCCTAAAATAAAAATGGAAGTGTCCTATATTTTAATTTTAATAATTCAATCTAAAAATTGTAATTTATTGAATTCTATAATGTTGTAAATCATGGAAGTTGATCCACTTTATCTCCCTCAAGATTGGGGACCTTCCACATCCTCCTCCTACCTTCAAAGTATGTATAAAAATAGATGTAGCCTAAAAAGACAATCATACATCTTTTCTCAGAGATAGGCATATGTTTGGATCTACAAATTTGATCAATAAAACATCTCTTCTCAGAGATAGCATTATTACAATTGCGTTACTCTTTTTTATTGAATTATCTTTCAACCAAAGCTCCTGAGTTTTTGATCAGACAAGGATCCCAAAAATTTGTGGTTGGAATTCAATCTTGCCATTCAAATTCAAAATAATAAAAAGGCTATGGGAAAACCTCTGAAGAAATGGGCTGATGTAAACTTGATCAATATTGATAATTCTCAGTCCAATAAGACTAACAACCTTGAATAAAATGTGAAAACCTTGGCTACTATTGTTAAGGAGATGCCATATAATTTGTCCAAAGATGAGGAGGGCATTCCTCATGGATATTCTAGTTAGGAGAGAGATTAAAACAAGAATAAGTCACAAGGGAGTTCTTCTTTCCAAAATATAGATATTGATAGAGGTAAGAGACCTACCCAAGATTAAAAAATGATAGAAATTAGAACAAAGTAGATAGGAAGGAGGTTCCTGATCTGTTGAATTCCAAGGTTAATGTTAGAGACTATGATATTGATATTGATTTGTGTGATCTCTAAAAAATATCATAATTAGATATCATACTAAAACTATGGTGTGGTCACTATGATCTATGGAAAATATCTTAATCACTTGTAATACTAAAACTATAGTCTAATCTTTTTTATCACTAGTAGATATTTTAATTGGTTGTCATACTAAGACTTATGGTTGAGTTGCTTTCTATTTTTTCACCGTGATACTGTAAGTAGGTTTTTATTTATGAATTGATAACCATATATATTGAATTCATGGTTCAAGATATCTCACATAATTAGGTTTCAAATGAATAAATTGCATAACTAAATAATGTAATAAAATTCAAACTACATTAACATTCCCCCTTTTATTACATTGTTTTTAGAAATGTACCCCCAAAATAGATCAAATTTCACCTTGCCAAGAGACTTGGTGAGTATATTTGCTATCTATGAATCCATCAGGTAGTACTGGAGCTGAATGTGGTGGTTCAAGACTTGTTCTCTGATGTAATGACACTAAACCTCAATGTGTTTAGTTTATTCATGAAATACTAGATTCTTCACAAGCTTTAACACACATTGATTATCATAGAATAAAATGGGTGGTTGATCTTCAAGAATATCCATATCAGATATAATGTAACATATCCATATTACTTCACACATAGCTCCTCATGTGGTGAAATACTCTACCTCTATGGATGAGAGAGTAACTACTGATTTCGTTTTGTTGATCCATGAAATGGGTCAAGATCTGAGATGGAAAATGTATCCTGAATTAGATTTCCTATCATCAACAAATCCAACATAGTCTAAGTTAGTGTATCCTAACAAGAAGAATGGACTATTCTTCTTGTATTCTAGACCATACTTAAGTGTACCTTAGACATATCTCAAAACATGTTTTGATGCAACTTAGTAACATTTATTTAGTTCTTTCATAAATATGGAAATATATCTCACATCAAAACATATATCTAGTCTGGTGTAGGTCAAGTAGATGAGACTCCCAATGAGCTATTTGTAGAGTGTTGCATCCACTTAAGGAGAATCATGGAATTAAGAGAGTTGTAAAAATTTCTCTATTGGTGTTGAAAGAGGTTTATAATATGACATCATATACTTTTATAGGAGTGTCTTTGCATATTTCATATAGGAGATAAAAATGTGAATCTATTTCTATCATATCTCCAAGCAAAGACAATAATGTACTAGCCCCAAATTAGTTATATCAAAGGATTTCTTCAAATCATTCTTTACTACATCAATAAGATCATCTGAACTACTAGTGATCACAAGATCATCCACATATGAGATAAGAATCATAATATTCGTACCTACTTTCTTGATATACAAACTAGAATCAAAGGGGATATGAATGAAACCATGTTACAATAGGTGATCATCTATCTTTATGTACCATACTCGAGGTGCTTTCTTAACTCCATAAAGTGACTTAACAAGATGACATACCTTTTGTGGATGTTTATAATTAATTAAACATTTTGGTTGGGTCATGTATACTTCTTATTTTAGATCACCATTCAAGAAATCACTCTTGACATCCACATACTAAAGTTTCCATCCATACTATGTTGCTAGTGCATAAACAAATCTAATTTTCTTGATCTTCGTAGTGGGTAAAAAGGTCTCCTCATAATCAATGCCTTCTTGCTAAGCATAATACTTTACAACAATTCATGCTTTGCATTTGTCGATCTATCTATCTTGTACTTTGTTTTGAAAATACATTTGTAACTAATGAATTTCTTCCCTATAGGCAGATCAACAAGTTCCCACGTCCCATTTATGATGAGGGAATCATATTTAGTATCAATGTATTTCTTTCACTGAGGTTGACTTAAGGCCTCTTGAATTATATATAGTTCAATTCTATCAACTACTAAACTCATGAGTGCAAGATTGACTTCATGTCTCACCTATCTTCTTATTTAAACTCTATGAAGTGTCTGTAGGAGAGCTTAGGTGTGAGTCCCTGATTATGGAATCTAGCCATTTAAGACATTGATGTGGCTACTGATTTGATGAAGAACTACCTTATAGATTACCAAGATCAATGAATAATTATCCTTATTTTAGCTGACCTTCTTCATGCTCATCATCTAATTGTGGGAAAAGTCTATGAGAGATGGTCTAGTCTATCTCCTTCTATGCTAATGATTCAAATGATGATTCTTCATAGACCAAATCATGACTTTCATAAATCTTCTTCATCTCAAGATCCATAATATGGTATGCTTTGGAGGTAGTGATATACCCAAATAAAATACACTAGAGGATCTTTGGTTTGATCTTCTTCTTCTTTTTATCTGGGACAAGCATATAAGAAGTATAACCAAATAATCTAAGATTGGAAATTGATTATTTATGACCACTCCATACCTCTTCTAGTGTCTTGTATATCGAGATATTTGTTGGTGCTCTATTAACAAGATAGATAGCTATCTATACTACTTCTACCCAAAATTGTGCCATCAATTTTGTAGAGGATAGAATGCATTGAGCCATCTCCATGATTGAGTGATTGTGTCATTATGATATTCCATTCTACTAAGTGATATAGGGAGTAGTCAGGTGATGCTTGATGATATGTTGCTTCAAAAATGCTAAGAACTCTTTTTATGTGAATTTTCTTGCTCGATCTGAGTAGAGGGGTCAAAGTCACTTCTTGGATTATGTAACAATATGCTAATGGAAGGCCTTGAAATGTGTAAGGGCTTCACATTTCTTTTTGAGAAAGAACACCCAAGTGTCAGAAAAACTTAATTATTTTTCATTGATCTTTAATGTGATTATAATAGGATATATACATAGCAGATTAACCAAAATATGGTAACTATCTCACATCAATGGCGAAGAGGAGAATTCCAAAAAATACTATGAAATTATCTATAAAGGACTCTAGAATCAACTAAAAATAATCTAATATAGAATATTAAAAAACTATGCTACACTATCATTCCCTCGTTATGACATTATTTTTTATAAATGTACCCCCTAAACAACTCAAATTTCACCTTTCCAAGGGTTTTGGTAATTATATATGCTATTTGTTCATTTTTTGAGTAGTACTAGAGATGGATGTGGTGGTTTAAAACTTGATCTCAAATTTAGTGACATTCGACCTCTATGTGTTTCATTTTTTCATGATAAATAGGACTCTTCACAAGTTTTAACACACCTTGGTTGTTGCAATGAATGATAGGTGTCTCTTTTTCCATATATGCCATAGCTGCTAGTATGCAACATAACTATATCAATTCACACATAGCTTCACAAGAAACATGATATTATTCCTTAGTTGATGAGAGAGCAAAAATAGTTTGCTTCTTACTAATCCACAAGATTGGTCTAGATCCAAGATGGAATATGTATCCTGATGTTGACTTTTGGTCATCAATAGATATAACCTAGTTTGAGTCAATGTATCCTTGCAAGAAGAATTGATTATTCTTTTTGTATTTGAGACCATACTCAAGTGTACCTCAAACATATTTTGAAACATGCTTTGCTAGAACCTAGTGACATTTCGTCATTTTTTGCATGAATCTAGAGAGATAGCTAACAATAAAACATATATTTGGTCCAGTGTAGGTCAAGTAGATGAGACTCCCAATGAGTTATTTGTAGAGAGTTACATCCACTTGAGATGAATCCTATAATCAAGAGAGTTGTAAAACTTTCTCCATCAGTGTTGAAAGTGGCTTACAATTTGGCATTCTATATTTTTCCAGGAGTGTCTTGGCATATTTTATCCAGGAGATAGAAATATGATTCAATTTTTTCCTTATCTCCAAGATAAAAAAATAATGTAGTAGCCCGCCCCAAATTAGTCATTTCAAAGGATCTTTTGAGGTCATTCTTTACAATATCAACCTAAGCTTATGAACTTAAAGTGATCGCAAGATCATCCTCATATAGAATAATAATGAAAATATTTATGCCTACCTTCTTTATGTACAAGTTAGAATCTAAGGGGATACAATTAAAACCATGTTGTTAAAGGTGATCATTTATTTTGGTGTATCATGCCCTAAGAGCTTGTTTCAGTCCATATAGTGATTTAATGAGATGACATACCTTTTAGGATGCTTTTCATCAACACATCCTTTCAATTGGGTCATTTATAATTCTCCATTTAGATCACCATTAAGAAAAGCACTTTTGACATCTATCTATTGAAGTCAACATCAATTTTGTTTTTCCATTACATAAAAAACTTTGATGGTCTTGATTTTTGTAGTAAGTACAAAGGTCTTTTCATACTCAATGCCCTCTTTTTGAGCATATACCTTTGCTACTAATCATGATTTATGTTTTTCAATAGATCTGTCTTCCTTGTATTTTGATTTGATAATCCATTTTTAGCCTATGGGTTTTTTTCCTATAGGCAGATCAACTAGTTCCCAAGTCTGATTCTTTATGAGTGAGTCATACTCAACATCCATTGCTTTCCTCTATTGTGGTTGATTTAAAGATTCTTAAAAATTATCAAGTTTAGAGCTATCAACAATTGTATTCATGAGTGAAAAATTTACCTCATGTCTTCTCTGACTCCTCTTTTTATTTCCAAATGTATGGGGGTCTCTATTGATGCCTAGTACCCACTTTGATTGAGAAATCTACTATTGTTGTGAATAACTACCTAGTGGATGTTCTAAATCTCCAAGATCAATATACAGTTCCACTTGTATCTCTTCTTCATGGTGAGAAGTCTCCTCATCATCTGAATTAGGAAGTAATTGGTGAGAGCTAGTTCATATTGATTTGTCATTCTGCATCATTGAGTCAAAAGATGACTCATCAAACACCACATCTTTACTTTCATAGATTTTCCTCAATTCGATATCCTTTACATGATATGCCTTTGAAGTTGTACAATATCCCAATAAGATGCATGGGAGTGTTTTGGACTCAAGTTTACTCCTCTTATGAGCTAGTACATGTATGTATGTTGTGCAACCAAATACTCATAAATGAGAAATAGAAGGCTTTTTACCATTCCATACCTCTTCAAGAATTTTGTATTTCAAAATTTTTGTTGGTACCCTTTTCAAAAGATACACAACTATCTAAATTAGTTCTACCCAATAGAATTTCTTCAACTTTGTTGTTGATAGCATGTAGCAAGCCATTTACATCATGGTATGATTGAGTCTTCCAATAATCTTGTTATATTGGGGCATGTAGGGAGCAGTCAAATTTTATTTTATTTCTTGCTAGCTAAAGAATGCCAAAAATTTCTTTGATGTGAATTCTCCCTCTCAATCTAAGTGGAGGTAAAGTATAGGTTTCCTGGTCTCCTTCACAACCTGTTAGTAGAAGACCTAGAAATGATGGAGAGCCTCACTCTTCTTTCTCAAGAAGAATACCCACATCTTTCAGGAGTAATCATCTACAAATAGCTGGAAGTACTTGTATCTAGAGAATGAAGTGGGTAATGAGATTTTTAGATTAGTATGTACAACCTCCAAACACTTCTTGGCATGAAAAGAGATATCTTTGAATGGATCTCTATGTTTTTTACCTACAAGGCACCTAGGGAATATAGCCAAGAAATTGGACAACTTTGGAAGTCCATGTACCATCCCTTTAGAACTTAACTAGTATAAAGATCTAACTGATAAATTCCCATAACGATAGTGTTAGAGGCCAGTGGATTCTACCATTGAGGTAGATAAAGCTACTGTAGAAGATGAAACTACATCTAAAGAAAAAAAAATTCTTTTAGAAAAGCTTTTACAAGAACTTAACCTTTTTATGAAATCAGGTAGGTTTTGATGCCATTTTGACAAGAAAATCCACCTTAACTTGATGATTCAAGACCTAACTGACTGACAATATATTAGATGTCAAACCAAGAACATATAGTAACTTTGTAAGTGTACATTTTTGTGTTCTGAAGGGAATGGTAACTTAAGCTATTCCTACAATGACATACTCCTTATCATCAATGATCCTAACCTGATATCAAATGGGTTGGTATATCAGTGAATCAAATAACTTATTGTCACCTATCATGTGCTTAGTGGCATCTAATTTAATCAACAAGATAATCCTCATGGGTTGTTAGGTCTAGGAGACTAGAACTACATTCTTGTCTTTATCAGTTGTCACCTCATCTAATTCATCATCTTGTTGGGTAGTGAGATGTCCCTTCTACTTTCATTGGTTGGGATGTCGTTTCTTCTGAGTACCATCATACCCTGATGTGATTGACATGATGGTAGATCCTTTTTTGGCTATTATACCAATAGTTTTTTTGTTGTGAGTGTCGGTATGAGAAATGGGACACCACCTTTTCAACTTTTGTAACTGATAATGAGACAACTTTCATTGTTGATATTTATATGGTGTCTTTTCTATAGGTCCCTTGTGTGACTTATAACCTAGTTGCTACTTTATTTAAAGAGGTTTATCTTTAGACTCATCCAGAGTTGAATTAATTACTTCTTCTTACTTTAATAGGTTCATGAGCTCTTCAAATGATAATTTTTATTTAGAAACATTTGGTTTCATGATGAACACTCTAAATTGAGAAGGGAGTTCTCGTAAGGTGATCAAGACCAATGTTTAGTTGTTTACTATTTCATTGAGAGCTAACAATTCTGCTCATAGCTTAGCTACCCATCATAAGAATTCTTCTACTATTTCATCAGTCTCCATAGTGAGCATATGAAGTTTTGATTATAGATGAAGAATATTCATCTGATTATTTACCTCATATATAGTTGCTAATTTATCCCATGATGTCATTGCATTATCAATGTGCTTGATATGTGGTTACACATCATTTGTGATGTTTAACATGATTAGCATTAGGGCCTTAACATTAGACTATTCATACTTTGTGATGGCATCAGGATTAGTGGGAACTCATGTGGTCCCTATTATGATTCTCCAAAATCCTTCAAATTAAAGGATCATACGCATTTTTGTTTTCCATGCAACATAATTTGGCCCTTTTAAAAGTTAGGCATTTGCTAAAAGTAATTTTGGAGTAGACATATTTGGTTTTTACTTTACTTTTACAAAATTTCACAAGAAAAATAGTATTTATTACTTTAATATAAAAAATATATGTACTTTGTTCAATATTTTTTCTCCAATCTTGTTTCACTATCTCATCTTTAAAAAATTGACTAACTCACTTGTGTTAAAGCTCTTCAGACTATTTTAAAAACTTTCACTGATTACAAGTTTAAATTTAGGTGGCTCTTTCAAAATAAAGCACCTTTTTGTCAGTTAAAATTGGAGACACCTTCTTTGGAGCATTAGTCATATGATTTAGAGGAGAAGTTATGGAAATCTTCTACACATGCTCATGATTGCCTTATTCATGGCATCAAAATTCTTCTAAAAAACTCAACACTTAACACCATATCACTCCACTTAGTGACAACCTCTCATTGATTGCTACAGACTTTGCTTGTTTGCTATCTATAGGTCGTGGCTCTATAGAATCTTCCAATACTCATAAAGTCTCAATGTTTTAGTTTCCCACATTCCACACACTTGGTTGCACATGTTTATTTGGCTCTTCTATGTCACTGCACCAAAGTCATATATTTCTAGCATTCACTGGAGTTTATCAGAGTTCTTACTTGTGAATAACTTATAAAAGGGTCATGCTTTGTTGTAGTTACTCTGATCACTATGTTCTACTATATTATTTCCAGTGAATTTCCCCAAATTTTTCCTTTCCGTACACAATTTTGTTTTATGCTTCTTTGACTATGCTGGTAGCTCTAATGGCTCCTCTCCAGCTATGCCAAACTTTTCTCCAACAACTCTAATGGATTTGACTACTACAACTACATCAAAATTCTCCAAGAAGGCATTACTTAGGTCATAAAAATCTAAAAAATAGGTAGCATTGATCTCCATGCTAGGTTTCTAGCTTCATTTCTCCTTCCCCAAGTCACTACACTTTGATCAAGCTTTCTAAATAGCTCTAATACTAGAATTATAAAAAAAAACATAATTATTTTTCATTGATCTATTCCTAGGATTATAATAGAATATATACATAGTAGATTACCCAAAATATGATATCTATCTTGCTTGAAAGGCAGAGACAAGTCCAAAAAATACTACGACATTATCTATAGAGGACTCTAGAATCGACTAAAAATAATGTAATATAGATTACTAAAAATATATGCTACGTTATTAGAAAGTCACCATTAATAGGGTATGTTAGTAGATACTGGGGTTTTCAAATTTGGTCTCAAATTTTAAAAAACACTATGTAAACTTCCCCAGGTATCCTAATCATTGTAATAGACAAATGAAAAATATAAGCAAGATTTAAAATATATGGCGATGCCCAGCCACTGGTTTATAAGCACATTAATTAAATAACTATAATATTTGAATTCCATGAATCATTTAATTATACAATATTCACACATGATATCTCTGATTAGGATGGATATTCGCCTATTAAAGTCATTGTAATAACTCTAAATAAATTTATTAATAGATTGTTAGGTGCTTTTGAATATATAGCGATGTTACAATATAAAACTCAATAATTTTATTACAATATTTAAATCCAATGATTTTCAAACTTAATTATTAACTATAGTGGATCAACATCAATGATTCCTACTGTATCATTATATGTTTCATATTATACTATATGGTTTATAATATATTTAAGGATATAAGCTGTGCGACTCAATATAATATTTTCTCGTATTTTACTTCAATGATTCCCAAAGCTTTAAATTAGTGAATAGCTTATTTTGGTGACTCCTTCACTAAACCAATTAGCTAAGATTTAATTCCAATGAAATCATACTTTTCCATGCAGCTTACAGGTAATATTTTTAGTGATCCCATAGTGAGCATACAGCAAAAAAAGAGTAATTATAGTGCTTAATTAATGTCTATTATGTCCAGATATTTATTATTATCATTTTATTTATCAAATTAACATCCTTTATATTCCAATAAAATCACTAAAGATATATACCCTTAACCTTATACAATCTTTCATGATCATACATCTGAACTCAAAACATTACTTACCTAAAAAATCAAAACTTCCTTGCGCTTGCCTCCCTAACTGACTCGATTCATCCTCCCAATACTACTTCTGTGCTCATTTTTTTCCTTTTCCAAATTTTACCCTTAATTAACTATGGTTCATCTACTTTTATAGTTTCTATAATAAATAGGCGTAGTTTTTTTGCTTTAAATATTATTTTTGCTTGAATCCCTCTTTTAAGAGTTTTTGTCCCTTTTCCTAGATATGATTTTATATTATTATTGTTTTGATTTATTCACTCTCCAAAATATATAAATTTTAATTTAATTCAATTTATCCTTTTTATTATTATTTTATTCCAGTTCATATTTGCTATAGTATATTTATTAATAATAAACATACATATATTTGCTAATTAAACCATCATGTCAAATTGGTTTAATAACAACTAAATCAAGAAATCTTAGTTTTGTACAATTAAGAAAAACATGTTTCTAGAAGTATTAAATGGGTATACATGCATAAATAATTTCAAATAACCAACTAACTATGTTATCAATCATGTCTAAAATGGCTATCTAATGCAAATGACATTAAACACACTTTTCTAACCGTTCAATTTACCCATCTAATCATGTGATGACTAATGTGGTGTATGCAGGGTACTAGTTGATTTCTCCAACATCCTTCAACATCTCAATCTATTCACCCTCTCCAATGATGATCTCCCTTTGTCACACTTTGAAGGAAGGGTTCTCTAACAATCACCTCACAACAAAATAGGTAGTTAGACCTTAAAATTTATGATATATATTCATCATAAAATATATCTAAAGTCAAAAATCAACATGATCATAAAGTAAACTTATACTTATAGATATCTCATAGCAGTATGATCATGTAACCTAAGAATTATCCTACTACCTCATAACATTAATATTCAAGCTTAGTTAAAAATGGCCTAATCTAAATTTGTTAGCTATGGATATCCATGAATAATCTAGCAATTTTTCCTGGCAAGGAATTAGGATGTAACAATGCGTGTGCGAGAGAGAGATGGGGGCCATGCATAGTCTTTTTTTTCAATAGAGTTGTGGAAATACATGGAAAACATCCTTGTGAGAATGATTGGCTTGGTAATTAACTATTAATAGTGGACAATATCTTGTATGACATGGTTTAATCCAGTTAAAACTATTTTCATGTTTTAAATGATTTGTATATTAATGTAGGTAATGTTTTCTTATATGAATTCAATAATGAGTATAGTATTGTGTGATAATTGTTTTTTAGAAACATCTCACACAAGTGTCTATTCAGTCACTTTGGATTCAGTTGCCTCTTGTTTGAGACTAGACCATGTTCTTAATGTGCTACTGATTTAGAATATATACTCACCATGTTCCAAGTATATAGAATCATAACTATGTTATAATGTGTTCATGAAAGAAGGCAGTAGAATTGGAGGGGTTGTCATCTTATTTTGTTTTAACTAGTTATGTTGTGATAAATGATAGTATTTTATATTGTTTTTTATGCAAGTAATGATGACTACAATGATAACTTATTGACAAGATGCCATTTTTATCAAAGAGACATTGTAATAGATTTAAGCGTGACTATAATGAGTCTTTTACTATTGTAAATGATATTTTTAGTCTATGGTTGTATTAAACCTGGATTTTGTAGAACATGGCTATTAAAAATTATGTAGAAACTAGTTTGATGAACATATTGAAATTAATGAAGTTTTAATTATGAAATGTAAATTACTTATGAAATTTACATTGCTTGCAAAATGCACATTGATTAAGACACCCACACAAGGTAGTATTCTATTGCAAAGCATATAAGATCTTAAAGGACTCTAATATCCTAGTAAAGTAATAAAAGCATAGTCTTGTTGATACTTTATAAGGTAATTAAATTACTAGATCACTTGGGGTAGTGAAATTTAGTTTAATTAAAGGTTTATATTGTGACACATTATTCAAATTCATGATGAATTACTAATAATACGTCACATAATATTGTGGCCTAAATGCTAACTTGATTATATTTTTCTTAAGAATGCTCAATGGTTATTTTTCTTTACACTCTTAGACATATGTGGGGTTCCTTAATAGTCATGAGCTAACATAAGATTGTATCTTGGTTAATGCCACTCATAATGAAATGGAAAGTTGCACTATCAGAATTTTATTAATAATTTGACAAAATAATCCTTGTGGAAGTGATTATTATGAGTTAGAAACCTGTCGTGTGTGAGTCATCACCCTATAAACACTTATTTGTTTAACTTCATTTCAATATTGTAATGAGTTTTTTTAGAATAATTTTTAGTCGACTTAACACCATGCCATTTATAGTTTATATAATCTCCACACAAATTGTCAAGTTTCCAATGTTACAGTTTTAATAATCTAAATTTCCTAACAGTACTTTCAAGATGAATTTAAATGAGCCTTTACTTTACAAATTTCACAACTATTTCTAAAAATTTGACTTAGTATTTCTTAGTTGATCTACAATCAATTGGTGACAATGAAGACTTTACTCCAATATGTTTAGTGTAGCTTATGTTAATTTATTTTATCAAAGGTAGAATGTGCTTTGTGTTTCTTTAGTCTATTGTGTAGATAGTGATAAAAAAACTCTTATTTGTAGTATTGGTAATTAGACCCTTGTGCTGATAATGATAATATGGTATTGCATGGTCATGGATAATGATGATTAGTTTGGATGGTGTAGGATGCATACCACAAATATTGTGTATTACACTATTCAAAAATCATTAACCAACCTTTTATTCTAGAGGTCAAAGGTGATGTTGAAGACATGTCAAGATGTAAGATATTATGGAGTGAGATTTCCTTCAAAATATTTTGATCTATATGTGTAACACCAATTATGTGTTGAGTATTTTATGATTAGCTCAGAGAGCAAGGTTAAGGAGGGTGACTTTTAACTTATTTCTACCATCTTTAAATAGTGATCATTCAATGAAAAAGTAGATCATTGAAATAGAATATAATTAATTAAATTAGATTGTGCATATATTAACTATAGTATTATTACTATTAATTTGACATATTGGGGATGATAATAGTAGGCTTTTTAGCCATTTATGTAGGAAACTTAGTTCCTAGTAACTACCGAAGAATAGTACAAGTGGCTTTCACATTTAGTTAATAAGCATGAGGGATATGTTTCTTGTGTTCCCACCATGGATATCCTTCTCATGTGGATTAAAAATCAAGTATATTATAACCAATACACTTTTCCTTTATTCATATCAATTTCTTAGTACACAGATGCATTTTACAAGGTTTAATTTCTTTGTTCATGTTTTTAACCATGTTTTGATATTTTTGTTTAAGTCTCTAGTTATGAGCTCTAATCCTTATACTAAAGTAAAGTGCATATATGTCTAACATATTTATTAGGTATATAATTTATTTATTGCATTTAGGTTCTCATTTTAGGTATTCTTTGTGAGGTTTTTATAATTGTTCTAATTGTATTTTTTGCATATTTGATAACTTAAATATGTACAATATATTCTATTCAATCAAAGTATCATCCTTAGGATATGCCATGTTTTCTATTAGATATGAAACATGTGTTTGTCAAGTATTTCACCAAATTTCAATAAAGAAATATTCTAGAGATGCAAATCTCCTTAAAATATTTGATATCAGGAGTAGTCTTCGACAAGTATTACTTGGTTTCTTGTAAAATATATACTTTTCATAATGTGATAAATTAGAGGAATTAGGTAGTGACTTTGGTTGCCTAAGATCATTAAAAATACTTCGTATTAGCATTATCTAGATGTAAAATTTTATCCAAGTTATTTGATTGTTTGAATTTTTGATAGATCTTTCTCTTTACATTCCTCTCTATTTCAATTATTTCTATGATGACTTCACAAACTAGTTTTTATCATAAACCAGTTTTAAGATAGGATAATAGGTATTTTTTCATTGGTTCAACATAATTTTGGATCAAATAAAATTATACATTCATAGACATTTCAACATATACACTGCTGTAGGCAATTTTAAGGATAGATACTTTGGGTTGTATGCACATCTTTTGGTTTGTAAATATTTCCTTGGTTGATGACATTAAACTCATGTTTATTCATATTAGAGGACTTTCCTCTTGAACAATTTATCCTTATCGATGTCATTGATAATGTTCAATATTATAAATTATTATTAATAAACTATAGCTCAATATTGGGTTCAATTTTAGTCTTTTAGATAATTTTCAACATTCTCCTTTATTTCCTCATCATCACATAGTGAAACTTTTATATCTATTTATTTATTCATGCTTTTATATCTGAACCATAGACAAACATTAACGTCATCCTTCTGTGCTTCCAAAATTTGACAAATATCTTCTATAAACATGCTGATAGCTAACCCTTCTATCCAAGACATTAATTGTATTGTTTTTTCATTCAAAAAATCAATTGATATCAGCCAATAGCCACTTCTCCAATAGATTTAATAGCCAAGATAATTCTCTAATACTTTAGTGCAAATTAGTTCATTTTACCTACAAGGAACTGCCTTCTATTACATTTGAAATTTATATCAAAGAAGCAATCTGAGTGTTGAGATGGCTAGTACGAACCACAAATATTGTCCCTAATATTTCCCTAATTTTTTGCAAATGTTTTTTTTTTGGTTTCAAATTGAAAATAGAATTTGTGAATGCTTTATAACCAGTGTGATAAATAGTTAGAAAATAGGAAAGGTCTCATGTTTTTAGTTGTTGTTACATAGCATCTCTGAATTCCTTAGAGCTAGTCTGATAAACTTTTGAAAATGAAAAAGGCCTCAAGTTTTTAATTTTTGTTACATAACAATGATTATTCATGTTACATGTGAAAAGAATAAATGATATCGAGACACTATCAGAGAGCAAATGTGAATTTTGATTTTGGGTTTCTGGTTGAAAATATTATTGAGTTAGAATTTGTTTAAAGTGCCAACATTTGTTATTACAAAACACATACAGTGACCAACTGCCATCTTCAAACTATTAAATGTCAAAGATGATGCACATTCGCTGGTGGTCCATAGATATGGTATTAATACGTGATGAAATTAAATCTAGTTTGTGAAAAGAAAAGAAACATATACTTTCAATTTTTCTTTGATAGATGTCCATAACTCTGTCGAAAGCTTCCATTCTACATCAACAAATTTAGTATATAATATCAAATCTAGATTCCTCAAATATTTATATTTCAAAAAACGAACATGATCTAAACTATATCATAATTTTTTCCAAAAAAATTTATATAATCATCAAATTAATATCAATTTTTAAATAATAAATAAAAACTTAAATATACCAAATCACATACCAACCAAAAAAAACTCGTACCCCAACCCAAAAAAAATATATACATGTGTTTTACATAACAACCCATGCACATAATAATATACTCATTCAAGTAAAATAAAAAAAAATAAGAGAGAAAAAAGAAAAAAAAAAAAAGGTGCTGTTTTAGTGAAAATAAAATGAAGTGCATAGAAAGTTCCGTATCATAGATGAGCATAATTGAAAATGAAAGTCCCTACTATTAACCTGCTATTGTTTCACATTAATAGTAATATTATTATATTATATTATATTATATTTCACCCTTGCATTCGAAGTGACTAAAATATATGCTTTATATGAAAAGAAAACATTGACAGACAAAAATCTTTCCCTTGGGCCTTTCCTTGTTAACTTCAAGGCATGATGTAGCCTTTCGACAGACAAACCTCCGACCGACACTCACACCGTCACTGCTACATTAGAAAACTATATTCCCTCCCCTCCTCAGACGATGACGATACAAAATCAGACATCTTACTTTTTGCTACCTGTAAAGGACAAATTTTTATTTGTCAGGTCATCTGATTCTGATCCAATCGGCCAACAACGAAGGATTCAGAATACCCGAAATGTGCACGTCATCAGAGCGAAGAAAATCGGTGGTCACACTAGTATAAAGCCCTTTCTTTTCCTTTTCCTTTCCATTGCCTCTCTCATCGCCTTCAGGGAGATTCGGCTTGGAGGAGTTATCACGGGGTGGTGTGATCGAATCGGGGAGCGGCCATCGTTTCCCCAGCAGTGTCCCGCGGGAGAGGTACTCCCTCGCCATAAAACAAGCCAGCCAGCAACTAACCACCTTGGACTGCAGGGGCGGCAATATAGGGAGGGAGTTTTTATGGGCATTTGAGGTAAGGGGATCGAACCCCACCTGCGGTGATCCACTTCTCCTTCCGTATCCGTGCCCTTGCTGAAGGGCTTTTGAGCTCTGATTGTTATTAGCATTCTCTTTACTATGTACATCCTCATCTTCGTCCTTCGTCAACTGTCGTCTTCCACAAGGGGTTTTCATTTTCTACAATCTGCCAATTCTTTTCGCCGTCGCTGTTGCGGCTGGGGCGACTGCATATATCTGTACATGTCTGATCGAAGGGAGGCGAGTCAGGGTTTGGCGCGAGCGTCAAGCATGAGACGTTGTAAATCGCTAGATCTGGTTCCAGGGGCCACAAAGTGCCCAAATAATTTTGGGGAGAATGTGTAAATAAGCAAGGGTATGTTTTAAAACTGTCGAAAACACTAAATATATAGTACTTTCGCAGTGTAGAAAATGCGTAATGGGAATGACGTGCACGAAAATGTATCCGCATGTCCTTCCATTACTTAGTGCAATCATATACGCATTATTTTATTACTTAATACAACTAAGTACGCGTTCTGCTAATACTTAATAGAATTATATAATTGGGTTGTAAACACCGTGAATTGTGCAACTGTGGTAATTTATGAATATTATATGTTTCAAAATGTATCTTAAATTTAAAATTAAAAAGTAGAGTGAAAAGTTACAAGTTTTTTTTTTAACTATGTTATTATAATAAACTTTAAGAATTAGTTATTATTTAAAATTAAATAAATAAATTTACTTTTAGTCATTAAGTATAAATAATTAATTTTAGATTAATTTTTAAATATATTTTATTATCTGAAATTAAATATATTTTAATTTGTATTTTGAAATTTTTTCTACAAATTTTAATTTCTCATAATGATTTAAAAAGTTTATGTTGGTACTATTTAATAATTTATATCTATAATTACAATATGTAATTTATCATTATATTATATATAAAGTATAAAAGCTTCAATTTATTAAGATGTTTATATATTAAATGCATTCTTTTATGTAATAGGTATTACTAATATTAAATACATAAACATACTTGTATACTAAATGGGTTTTTTATTTTATCAATTTTATCAAATAAAAATATATATTATAAATTAATTTGGTAATGTTATATTCCACTCTATGAGATGAATGGTGTGGCATTCGAATTTCCTTCAAATGATAAGGAAATTATTCTTTTTAAACAAATTCTTATAACATTTTATTGCTATTTTAATTAACCTTATGACCATGATCAATATGAAGATATTTATCAATATATATGGAGTTGTGTTTAGTGACGTATAACTTTAACATTCTAAAGATTTTTATATTATAATAAATAAAATACCACTAATTAAACATCAACAAAAAATTTAAAAATATAAAATTTTAATATGTAAGAAACCAGGAAATAAAATGCTCTTATCTCATGTGTATTTTGTCATAAATTTCCCCTTGCTTCTTTTTCCCTACCATGCATATTACAAATCATATTGTCTTGTTATAAGCTCATTTTTCTTGACAAAAGAGGTTACGCAGAAAAGAGAGAGAGAGGAACTTTGAGCTCTACAAATGCGAAGATGAAAAGACTCTCTCCATTAAAGGTGCTCCAAGCTCCTTGCATGTTTCCTTTGTTTTAATTGGCGCATTTTTCCTATTTTTATTGTTATTATTTAGTCTAACTTTTTATGTTTCCTTGGGTGTGGTGTTGTTCGATCATTGCTTTTGTCCTATGTCTGGGTTTTTCATTTTTATTTTTTCTTGGCTTGTGCCTCATGTTGCATCTTGGTTTTTGTGTTATGTTTCAATGTATTTTTATTGATTAATATTTTCGGTTTATTTAATTCTCCCCCTTATTTATGGCATCTGGTGCTGACAGAATTTAGGAGCTTGTGTGAGCAATGGGCAGAGTCTTATCAATGGAGATTACATTTATGAAGCTAGACAAACTAAAGTACATATAGAAATTTTATCTCAAAAACTCTCTCATCACATATTGGAGAACCTAGTGCTCAGTAAGAAAGGAGATAGTATAAATATTTTCAGTGAGGCCTTGTGGGTTGAAGAAAAACTTAATGTTTTTAAAAGAGTGACATTCAAATTTAATAGCTTTGGATTAGAATAAGGTGTTGGTGACAGACAAAGCATTAAGCAAATTATTAAGTCCCATGCCATTCTTAAAATCCTAACCTTTTCTCCTAATAAAGCAACGTAAAAATACACGTAGTTGGAAGAAATTAGGCTCAATAATGTTGGTATGTTATTTGTGCTTTTGAATAGATATTATCTTTCTTCTAAGATTTTTTTAATAATTAATTGAACATTGTTTGGGTCAAAAATATTGGGATATATGTTAGCTTTTACATAATGATGCATAAGGGGGTTTTCATTGTCATTTAAAAAAAATTGAACAGCAAAGGAAAGATATTAGTAAGCTTTATTTCATTGAAATTTTGTGCAAATAATATTCTTTCCATTTTAATCCATCACTCTCCTTTGAGATACTTCAATGTGGAGAGAGTTTAGGAAGAAGTTAAAATGAATAAAAAGATCCTAGGAATGGTTAGTTGTAAAAAAATTTGAAATTTTCCCATCTTCTCTAAGGACCCCTTACACTTTGGTTTTCAACTTAGTAATTAGAAACTATGGGTCCCCATAGGTTTGAAAATTATTGTTCTAAGATGATTAAGGAAGGATAGTTGTAGAGATGACTCACACTAGACCAAACATCCTTTGATAAGTTAATAGATCTGCCATTTTTAATATCTATGTAGATGGAGTTAGAGATAATATTTGTATATTTCCTATGGAAATTGTAGATATGAGACCTATAGATTAAATGTTATGTGGTAAGAATATAGGCAAGATCATCTATATTATCAAGATAATTGCTTTAGATCAAGATGGTCTAAGTGTTGTCTTTATCCTCTTAGATTCTTTATAGAATTTTTATCCCACAAATTATATCATCTTGAAAAAAATTATTATTGCAAACCCATATTTTGATTTAGGGAAGAAAACCTCTTCCTATTTTATTATAGAAATTTAATTAGGCTACTAATGAAAACTTTAAAATGCCAACTAATATGAGGGTACTGAATAATTATGTCCCTAAATTATTATATTTACTATATTTCAAAAACTAAACAAATAACTTGAGTGATATCAAGCCAATAGGTTGTATAATCAAACATCTATACATCTTACTTATTATAGCTAAATATTATTCACACAAAACTATAACTCTACCCATTTTTTTTTTTTTTGCAAGTAGTGAATAATACAATCAATAGTTTTCCATGACTCTTATATTATTAACTTGATAGGGGTATGTGAACAGAGATGAGGGATAAAAATCAAACATAATTTCATGAAATAAGTTTTATGTACGATGTTCTTAAGACCATGTATAATATTATAAAAAACCATGTATGTGAATCTATGACATAGGATCAACATTACTGATCTAGAACTATATATGTAAGTGGTTAATTTTTTTAAAGCCGAATAAAAATTGTCAATGCCATTCATTTGGTCTCGATGTAAACTATAAGCAAATTATAACAAAAGTAAATAGGTGCTCTAGTGGGACTAAATAAACCTAAATTCGATAATGCCATTTTGAAAGAGAGTAATTTAAATGCATTTTAGAGTATTTATAAACAAAATTAGTTAATTCTAAGGTATTTTTCTTGATTAAAAATAAATTAACACATGTAGAGGCAAGTGGCACTAAACAATAACATGACCCTCATATCCCTCATAACCCAAGAAACACTCCTATCCCTTCTTAGCCATAAAACCCTCCTATCCCTCCTCCCCTACAAAA